>JAWQFJ010028615.1:82500-97500 GCA_034096865.1 Theodoxus fluviatilis
ATAGCGCGAGTTAACACAGTTAATCGCACTGCAATGGTCACCTCCTTGCCTTGATTTCTTCTTCGTGGTCGACATTTTTGACCGGCTAATAACGACTACGACTTCTGTGGACATGCATAGCGCGAGTTAACACAGTTATTCGCACTGCAATGGTCACCTCCTGCCTTGATTTCTTCTTCGTGGTCGACATTTTTTACCGGCTAATCACGGTTACCGCTTGGTGGCGCGCGTGACCCTAATTTCGCCGGAAGTGACCGGATGAATCATCTTATTGTAGAGGGTCTTTGCTGTAGTTACCAATACGCTCGTATACATGGCCACTTAATTCAGCCACTTCTTTACATAAAAGCAAAGCCGTCACTCAAACATACACACAAACTCGCATACGCCCTTTCATGCACGCACGCACGCACAGACACACACACAAGCACGCACGCACGCACGCACACACATACACTTAGGCACACAGGCGCGCGTACACGCACACATGCACAAACACACTCACACACACTCACATCTACGCACGCACACACACGCGCGCACACACACACGCACGCACGCACTTACATCTACACACACACACACACACATGCACAAACACACTCACACGCATTCACATCTACGCATGCACACACGAGCGCGCGCGCGTGCACACACGCACACACACACGCACGCACTTACATCTACACCCGCACACACACACACACGTACGCACGCACGTACGCACGCACGCATACATACACATGCACACACGCACGCACGCACGTACGCACACACACTCACAAACGTATATACGTACACAAACATGCGTGCGCGCACACACACACGCGCCCGCATACACACACACACGCACGCAGCCATGTACACACATATACAAAAACAAACACCCCACACACACACACACGCACACACAAACACGCACACACACACACACACATACACACACACAGAGGAAGGCACACACACATACGCACACACACACAAACACAAACACATACATATACGCAAACACATACACATACAAACACAAACACACTCACACACACACACACACACACACACACACACGTGTGTGGCAAACCTCGTCTGACATATGATCCCTTTACAGAGGTCAGGTACGTCAATGCAACACGTCCTTGATTGGCCTGGCACACCATCGACTGTAGGTCTGCTTCACAACGATGTGAAATGATGTCTGTCCCGTTGGCTCGATGAAGCAGGCAATACTCGCCAAGGCCGCAAACCACAGACAGTGTACTTTGAGCTCTCCTGATACTGGATCTGTCCCCCCCCCCCCCCCCCCCCCCCCCCATGGCTCAAGGACGGGGCAACCGAGACGTCTGCCTCAGCAGAATCGACCCACGGGGGATAAAAGAAACGCAAACCATTCTGTTTGTTTGATCGACCCATGTATGACGTGACAATCCTCGCGGTGGAGAGTGTACTTCAGAGTGTCAACGTACAGCCTCAGCTGAAACTGCTTTGCTTGGCATAGCCTCTCTGATGACAAGTGGGCAAGAAACGCAGCGTGGTGATAGCCTTGATGTGGGATAAAATGTATTGCTATAGGTTTTTGGTATGGAAAAAAATCTATAACCTTTCTGGGAGGGAAAATTCGGTCTAAAAATGACCGTCATTAGCATTCCATTACGAGAGTCAAAAACGCCAAGACGTCATCGCAGTTTTTTGAACGCGAAAAAGAAAGCTGTTTGATTAAGAATGACACATCAAAAAACATGTGAACAGCATTTGTATCAAAAACACATTATGAAAGTAGTATCGAAAGATAATAGATTTCGCACACACACAAAAACAGCATGAACAAGAAACATTTTGCCATGAATGATTTTGCTCTTTAACCATTAAAACAATACGCATCAGTCAAAAAGATCGTGTCACACAGGGGTAATTCACGAGTCGAACAACGCTTGTCTTGCAAGCATAATGAAGTAAACAGTGTGCAGCCTATTTTTTCGGTTCTTGCACAGAATGGAGACTAAATTGTTCGGAACACCGTTTCTGCATATTGTTAGCATATTCTTGTCGACCAACATCAAAGAATAACAACTCCTCAAAGGACACATCCCTTCTTAGAATATATCCACGCGAGGGATTACACACTTTCGTTGTATGACACATTCCTTTTTAACTATGACACTTCACACGTCGGTTGACTAGTTTTCTTCAGGAGCAAAGTTATGTACGTTTTTAGGTCGTTGTTGTCTTTAGTTCTTGATATGATCTATATGTTCTTGTACGTGTGTGTGTATCAGCGTGTTGGCGACACTATGTGCGTGTGAGTGTGAGTGTGTGTGTGTGTGTGTGTGTGTGTGTGTGTGTGTGTTGTGTGTGTGTGTGTGTGTGTGTGTGCTGTGTGTGTGTGTGTGTGTGTGTGTGTGTGTGTGTGTTGTGTGAGTGTATGTGTGTGTGTGTATGTTGTGATGTGAGCGTGTTTGTGTGTGTGTGTGTGTGTGTGTGTGTGTGTGTGTGTGTGTTGTGGTGTGTGTGTGTGTATGTGTGTTGTGCGAGTCTATGTGTGTGTATGTGTGTTGTGTGAGTGTATGTGTATGTGCCGTGTTTGTGTTTGCGTGTGTGTATGTGTGTGCATGCGTGTATGCGTGTACGTGTTTTTGTATGTGCGTGTACGTGTGTATGCGCGTATATGTGTGCGCGTGTGTTTGTGCGTGTGCATGCGTGTATATGTGTGTTTTCGTATGTGTGCGCGTGTGTGTGTGTGTGTGTGTGAGAGAGAGAGAGAGAGAGAGAGAGAGAGAGAGAGAGAGAAAGAGAGAGATTGTGCGTGTGCGTTTTTGAATGCGTGTGTGTGTGTGTGTGTGAGAGAGAGAGAGAGAGAGAGACAGAGACAGAGAGAGACAGAGACAGAGACAGAGAGAGACAGAGAGAGATAGAGAAAGAGAGAGCGAGACAGAGAGAGAGCGTGTGCGTGTGTGTATGTGTGTGTGTGTGTGCGCGCGCGCGCCCGTGTGTGTGTGTTTGTATGCATGTGTGTGCGAGAGAGAGAGAGAGAGAGAGAGAGAGAGAGAGAGAGAGAGAGAGAGAGAGAGAGAAATTGGATGTGAAGCTGCGCGTCCTTGCGAGGGCGTGTGTGTGGTCTCATGTAGGTGCACGCTTATCTCTCGGACTCTGTTTGGAGAGTGGATTCACGACCCAGGCGGTACAGACAAGAACAAAAGTAGAGTTCAACGGCAATGTGAACGCACGTCAAGCGGTTGTTAACGCTGCCTCGTGACAAGTCCTCAACCTGAGGAAGCTTCGAGAAATCGTGATCGGCTTAAAAATATCACAATTCCTGACCTTCTTGAAAGCCAACTTCGTCTTCAAAAGACAACGCGGCGGTGAAGGAGAAAGTAGATGTTGAATAAAATCCGACGAACCAAAACGCTAGTGAGAATCAGTCTCTTTGAAGATGAGATGAACCCAAATGTGAATACGTAATACAGGAAGCAATACGCGAAGATAATTTCTTTCTAATACTTCTGATGGGTTATCGTCACAGCACAAGATCTGCCTTTCAAAAGAAAGGGGGAGCAATTTCAATCTTCATGCTATTCAGCCTCTTCTTTAGTGGATGGATATCAGTGAGAGAAATGCCATTCATCTTTGTGTATCTGCACGGCGATTGTTTGCTGCCCCACCCTTTTTCCTTATCAACAACAGCTGTTAATCTGCAAAATTCCATCTGAGCAATTCTCCCCGCCGCGTCTTTCCAGAGCGCCGAGCTGACAGTCTTTTACCCGTCAATACCTCCGTGATCGCAGTGAAGGAGAAGCCTGAGTGGACCTGAGGATCAAAGATTGTGTTGGCGAGAGAGAGAGAGAGAGAGAGAGAGAGAGAGAGAAGGAGAGAGAGAGGGAGAGAGAGATAGAGAGAGATAGAGAGAGAGATAGAGATAGAGAGAGAGCGAGAAGGAGGAAGAGAGAGAGAGCAGGAAAAAGAGAGATAGAGAGAGAGAGAGAGAGAGAGAAGGAGAGAGAGAGAGGGAGAGGGAGAGAGAGAGAGAGGAGGGGGGCGGGGGAGAGGGAGCAATCAGAATAGTGACGTGCCATCTTCCGGGAATGCTTTCGAGGGGTGACGTCAGTTTCACTCGACCTATTATTTTTTTTAAAAACTGAAATTCGAATGCAATCATATAAAATGTACAGTCGGAAGATATTCAATAGATTATTGGAAGCTTAAGATCTGGTGTAGCCAAATGTCCAGGGCGAAATGGAATGCGTCTCAAGTATCAGGGGACATTGTGTGTAGTCACGGAGTAGATCAACACATGAGCAGCAACTTGTGAGGGCTGGGTCTTCGTTTTTCTGTTTGAGTGGTAGAAGCAGGTAATGATGTTTCTTGGAGTCGATCATGGGGTGCGGCGACAATTTTGTTGATGTGCAAGGGTTGGGCCATTCTAGTCCGCTAGAGACTTCACTAATGACTCGGGTTTACAGAATGGGGTTGGGCTTGATCTTTGAGGGGTGGTTTGAAAGCATGCATGCCACCTGGCACCTTGTTTGGTGGCTTGGGGCCGCCCGTCATTGAACTACTGGAGCAGGCCCCGAAAACCCAGCAGCCAGGGGTTCCTGCTGATATGTGTGGAGTACCGGTGTGACATCGCCGATGGTAACTTCATCGCGCATGGTTCTGCGCATGCGTCAAATCCGAAAGTGACGCGTGTATCGCGCCTTGTTCAAAGGTGATGTGCCGCGAGACTTTAGATTTTGTGTTTTTCGGTCAATAAATGAACACATTGACCGAAAAACACAAAATCTAAAGTCTCGCGGCACATCACCTTTGAACAAGGCGCGATACACGCGTCACTTTCGGTTTTGACGCATGCGCAGAACCATGCGCGATTAGTTACCATCGGCGATGTCACACCGGGATTGAACCAAGGTGGTTACTAGAGAGTTACTAGCCGGTCACCACCTATCCCTCTGGTAGCTGTCAAGGGTAACATGGAGCGGTTGCGGCCGTATGATACACCTCTCGCGGATATCTTGAAAGATGCTTCTAGCACAATTGACAACATCATCAGTTTTGCTCTTCGATTAAGAGGGAAGCAGTTTACGCGAGACGGTTCATCCAGGAGCGTCATTCGCTGTGCGGTGCCGGACGTCTTACGTCATGATGAGCAGCTGCCGCCGCCGCCGGTCGAGAGGGACACGAAGGTCGATAGAAAGAAAGTGGGGTGATGGACGACGGAGGACAAAGAAAAAAAAAGAGTGATGGACAACTTGAGGCATTCCGAGGACGAGTATCCTGGGGAGAACTCGAGGCGGAAAGCCGACATTTTACACTGACGAATGTACCGCAATTTCCATAGATGCCCCTTGCTCCCCTCTCTTCAATCGTCTTGCAAGACATGGACTGTGGGGAAATGGGGTCAAAATTGAGCAATGGAGGAGGGAGGAGAAGAGGGCGTTGGGGGAGGGGGAAGAGGGGAGGGGGGAGTGGGGGAGGAGGGCTGTTCGAGGAAGAAGGCACAGATGAAGAAAATAGAAATATTTCAAAAGAGGCAATTCCAAGGTGTGACGTAACAAACTACGGGGTTTGCAAAGGTCACAGGCCGCACATTGATTTAACCAGGTTTTAAAAGATGTATTGTTGTACTGTGGATCGCAAACCCATTCCTCCGTGCGTTTCAAATGGTTCTGCACTCGCGATGACTTCTCGACGAGTGGTCATTTCGAAAATGTCCGATGAATGGTGCCTATGTCCTCCATTGTTGTTGCGTATGATGAGGCCGTCGGTCATTTGAACACTTATCTACAGAGGAAAGCGTGAGGACAGAGGGGGTGGGGTTAATGTGGTCAAAGATTATAGGTTACACAAAGATAGTTCATTAGCTCATTGTTGTGAGGATCGAGACACGTTGCGCCCCCAAGCGGGAAGGAATATGGGTGAATCTAGGGAAGTAATCACACCGCTTATCGACACGTAAAATTGCTTGTTTCTCTACGCGTTTCTGATGCGTTCCGATCATGTTTGTGAATAAATGTACAGTGTAATGTGTAATGAAATGATTTGCTGCAATAATGGGGGTGTTTTGGCTTTGTTGTTTGTAGCAGGCGTTGTGAAATCAAACTCGACCTAGATCGACATGCGTATGGTTTGAATGGGAACGATCTATTTTTCAATATTATCGAAGAATGCAAGCTTGTTTATCAACGTATACACCCCTGTGGAATATCTTTAGGAAATGCAAAGCAATACATACCTGTCAAGAAGGTTATTTGCTGCCAGAAAGTCATTCGATTAAGTGAATTCAGTTGCCGTTTCGACAAAGATTATACTTACAATCAAGCGTTGCCCTGCGACCTGCATTTCGATTGTTAAAAAGTAGGAGCTTTCAATACCTTTTGATGCATTCAACATACAGCTTTGATAAATTAATGCTGTTCATGGCTTACATTTTCTTTGGATGGGTTTCTTGTATCCCAAAATATACCTTTTTCTGTGCGAACTGTAGAGAGCTCCGCCATTGAATTGCGCAAAGAGTAGACATAAACGCCATATCTACACGAAAGCAGTCCTCTGATTGGTTCCCTGAATAGAATCCTCCAATCAGCAGGCAGTTTTCTTCGCCGTCTTGTCGCTTAGCGGTGTGATTACTTCCCCTTGATTCACCCCTAATACTCGCCGCTAGGTGCAGCGTTTTGTAACTTTATATAGCAAAAGCTCGGCATGAGCTATCTTTGTGTAAGCTATACTCTTTGGTGTGATGGAAAGGAGAGAATCGTGTAAAGGTCCTGCACAAAGACAAAGGATGTGGAGACAATACTAGCTGACTAATGAAGGGCATCCTCGTGGTCCAGGCGAAGCATTTATCAGCGTTAGACATCAATAGTTCATCAAGACGCAGGGCAATGTCCCTGGAGCTGCTTCCATATGGATACATGCGAATGGAATGGATGTCGTTTGTGCAAAGTGGTTTCTCAACTGCAGAAAGGGGTGCCCCTATAGCAGATTGCAGGGGAAGGGCATAAGTGCTTGTTTGTAGCGACTGTCCATCCACGCATGCTTCATCAAGTCATATACATCTGCCCACTGGTTAACAAGTCAATCTGTCCTTTCAACACCATCTCAAATCCCTAGATAACAAGCAACCAGGCTGAAAATGAACGCATCACATTTGACTTTCACAACTGTTTAGCACTTGCGGGTATCCTGTTTAACTCCTCTTTGGGGAGAAGCCATTTGAGTTCCGCGCCTTGCTCAATAATGCAACTTCAGGACGCTTGCAGCATCAACCCCACTGCCCATGGCCAAGTGCGACAGCTGAGCAGTTAGGGACCCATGGTCCCAATGGGACAAGAACGGTGGCGTCCCAGAGAGGCTGGTGCGCTTTAGCACCTACGACATGGTGGAGAAGTCTCGCACGAAGCTGATTACTTGAAACATGTGCATCGCTGTCTCGCTCAGCAGACATATTTTCTTTTTGCACTCAGTTCATTAGTAGGTGTACTCTTTAATAATTATTTGATGTCTAATGAAATAGTAGCGTTGGCCCAACGACTGCTGGCGTCAGAGATCCACGCCTGCGAGGAAAGTGTGGCATTAGGTTGTGTGGAAGCAGCACACACACAAATGTGCATACCTTGAGCAGGTTAATGCAATTTTCAAGGTCAACTCCATGGATACCGTCAATAGAAGCGAGATTATCTCGCATTTTCTGCTGTGATGTAATATATCTGTCTTCTTTACCCCCAACCCACACCCCCACCCCTCATACGCTCTTCCATATCTTGCATAGCTACAACCCCTCCTATTTCCTGTGTTCTAATCCCTTGACGTTTATCACCCTGGCCTTGCCGCCAATGTTTCTTGCAGTAACCCGATTCCTATGAAAGGGTTACAGTCCAGCGCAACATGACCTTTCCAAACAGTTGGATGCTCACCGCGAAAGGTGGAGATAGACGTTACTGGTGGACGTGATTTTAACAAAGCACTGGAAGAGTGCGACTGTTAGAGAGACGTCGCCCTGGCTCTAACATCTCTCCATAAGTACATCATTAACGACATTTCACAGCGAACAGTGGCTTACGAAAGCTGCGCTTTTATGAAAAGTCAGATGTCAAACAAACATAAAAGGTGACTTCATTTTGAGAAGTCGGTCTGCATGAGTGCTCTTTATTGCACAATAAATGTGGGTGTAACATTTTTAGATTTACATCAAAGTATGGATATCGTAGATGTAATTTCCCCGTTTAAAACTTTCAGCGTGAGCCAATTTAATATATTTGCAAAGTTCATAATAAAAACCATTGATATAAGATCATTGCCCCCGGGACTTTTTTGTCGTGTATTACATCTCATAACGAACTTTCCAATAGTTTCGCGTCAGCACACACATCCCGATTCAGCGGATGATCAATATCTAGCGGCGACGGTAAAGCTATATGATTTTGAAAAATGCGTTGAGTAAAAATGGAAAGACTAACAGGACGTTGGACAGCGACAAAATCAAATTTGTCCCCTCTTTTAAATTAAGTTAATAAGAAACATTTAGAAAACACATTTCGACAAAAATGTTTCAAGTCCAAGTTTCTATTAATATCCTTGTGTCAGCAAACTTCTCCACGAGTAGTCCAGATGAAACATTATTTCAAAGTGACTTATTTATCTAATAAAGATGACCCACGATAAACCATTCAGTTTCCTTCTCGTGCTTTCGATCACTTTTGATGCCCGTAAGCAGTTAGAAATGTCTCGATTGAGAATGATTAACAGTTTAACTACATTGACTGACGTATTTTGCAGCATTAGCAACGTTTTACGGTTGCCATGGAAACAATGCCTACACAGAAACATGTACAGAATGATTTGAGAGCGGCAACTGAAACAAGAAGACTTCCAGCAACTGAGAGAACTTGATGTAAACATTACTCGACTGCACAAAGCACAAGCCCACCAACTTCTATTCTGTGGCATATGCTGTAGGTCAACACCATTTTCTCCTATCGAGCCCTTTTAGTGTGAAAGTGCCAAGAAGCACGTCCACATGGACTGGGGAGAACTCAAGAATATTGGTGCACATATGTAGACATCATGACAGGTGAGAACGATTGATGACGAGTGTTTCAGTGCATTGTGACTTTGAGATACTAAGTTGAACAAGCAATTATTTCGGGTGAGAAGAATCCCCTGCAAGTCTGTCAACACGAGCAGGTATTCACAATATCAGTAAATTCAAAGAGAAGATAACTGGTTGCGCGCGCGATATATATATATATATATATATATATATATATATAATTATATACACATACATACATAACAGAGACAGAGACAGAGAGAGACAGAAAGAGAGAGAGAAAGAAGATGAAGAGGAACAGCGGCGACGAGGACGACAACAACGGCAACAGCAACAGTAGCAACACCAGCAACAATATCAACGACCACAAAAACAATAACAACAACGTCAACAACAACAATAAAGAAATCGTCAGACGCATTAAGAGAGACTGGATCACCCCGCACTTTAAAAAACCTTCCATTGCCTCCATTTTGACGTTTTAACACGTAACATATCTCTCGCACGTCTACCACTGTACCACATGAACATTAAGGAAATCCCTGCCTGCCCCTAGTGTCTATGTCTTGTCGCCTTTGCTCCATATTCCAATCTGCTTCTTCTTTGGTTACATCTTGCTTCATAGATGATCCGTTCCGCTCCCACCTCTATGGGTCGTTTGAAGCTCTGCAGACCCAGTCTGGAGGGGCAACGTTTCAAGCAGGTGGGACACTAGAAGTCAGGTCCAGTATGCTCCAATGCCACACAGAAAAATTCATTCAACACAAGATGACCACATATGTCACCGTGGATGCGAAACGAGGCAAAAGTTGGAAACACTTTCTGAGTAAGTACTGAGAAAAATAATCAACGCACTATGTTATGCGATGACTTTCCTGAACTTTATACCATTGTAAAGAATGAAAGAGTTCCTCTATGAGCATGCAGTTTTTACCGGGATATGCGTGAATGAATGAATGAATTAAGTTGTGGTTGAGATATCTTATCTTGTCATTTTTTCGACTTTAGCCTTGTTTTCTCTCTCACAGTCACACATTTATCAAACAGAGGAAACAAGTAAACTGGTTTTTTCCTTCTTCAGGGGGACCGAAGTGGAAGAGAGCAGAGAAGCATTGGGGTGAAAGAGGGAAGGCAATAAAGGGGAGAAGGGAGTGAGAGGGCGTTCGGTGCAGCTTGATAGCAAAGTAAAGTAACGTACCTAGGGCTACATGGAAATGTAGGTTGCTGCGAAGCTCATAACAGGAAACGCCTCTTTTCCTGTAGCTACGAACTAAAAATTGCTTTTCTACAACAAACATTAATGTGTTTCCCCAAAGGGTGAGCTAGTAACTTTTTTTTAGTAGAGTACGGCATTCCCCTGTGTATTCTCATTTCACTTAGTACTACCAATGAATGGTCATGTGACTCATCAGTCTGTGTTGATGTGCCGTGGGTCAAGGTACAAACTGCACTCGTAGCATGTCAGGCGGGCTTCCCAGGACTACGGATATGTAACCCAAAGCACTCAATTGCGATTCAAAGGCCATTGTGGTCTTTTAGATAGTGATCACTGAAACATTACGCAACTTCCTGTCAGTCACCGAGTCAGTTCTTGTCATAAATCCGCTTCCAAATCCAGACACGGTCAGCTTTTTCGTTCCAATTTGATACCGACTTGTGTATGATTAGAGCAATCAGTTAAAAAAGACATACTGGATACGCTGTTTGGTTTGCTGCGGATGGCTGTGGATTGCTGTGGATGGCTATATATTGTTGTGGATGGTTGTGGATTGCTGTGGATGGCTGTGGATGGCTGTGGATGCCTGTGGATGCCTGTGGATGGCTATATATTGCTGTGGATTGCTGTGGATTGCTGTGGATGGCTGTGGATGGCTGAGGATTGCTGTGGATGGCTATATATTGCTGTGGATGGCTGTGGATGAATGTGGATGGCTGTGGATGGCTGTGGATGGCTGCGGATGGCTGAGGATTGCTGTGGATGGCTGTGGATATCTGTGGATGGCTGTGGATGGCTATATATTGCTGTGGATGGCTGTGGATGGCTGTGGATGGCTATATATTGCTGTGGATGGCTGTGGATGACTATGGATGGCTATGGATGGCTGTGGATGGCTGTGGATAGCTGTGGATGGCTGTGGATGGCTGTGGATGCCTGTGGATGGCTGTGGATGGCTATATATTGCTGTGGATTGCTGTGGATTGCTGTGGATGGCTGTGGATGGCAGTGGATGGCTGTGGATGGCTGTGGGTGGCTGTGGATGGCTGTGGATGGCTATATATTGCTGAGGATTGCTGTGGATGGCTGTGGATGGCTGTGGATTGCTGTGGATGGCTGTGGATGGCTGTGGGTGACTGTGGATGGCTGTGGATGGCTGTGGATGGCTGTGGATGGCTGTGGGTGACTGTGGATGGCTGTGGATGGCTGTGGATTGTTGTGGATGGCTGTGGATGGCAGTGGATGGCTGTGGATGGCTGTGGGTGGCTGTGGATGGCTGTGGATGGCTATATATTGCTGAGGATTGCTGTGGATGGCAGTGGATGGCTGTGGATGGCAGTGGATGGCTGTGGATGGCTGTGGGTGGCTGTGGATGGCTGTGGATGGCTATATATTGCTGAGGATAGCTGTGGATGGCTGTGGATGGCTGTGGATGGCTGTGGATTGCTGTGGATGGCTGTGGATGGCTGTGGGTGACTGTGGATGGCTGTGGATGGCTGTGGATGGCTGTGGATGGCTGTGGGTGACTGTGGATGGCTGTGGATGGCTGAGGATGGCTGTGGATGGCTGTGGATGGCTGTGGGTGACTGTGGATAGCTGTGGATGGCTGTGGGTGACTGTGGATGGCTGTGGATGGCTGTGGATTGTTGTGGATGGCTGTGGATGGCTGTGGATGGCTGTGGATGGTTGTGGATGGCTGTGGATTGCTGTGGATGGCTGTGGATGTCTGAGGATGGCTGTGGATGGCTGTGGATGGCTGTGGATGGCTGAGGATGGCTGTGGATGGCTGTGGATGGCTGTGGATGGTTGAGGATGGCTGTGGGTGGCTGTGGATGGCTGTGGATGGCTGTGGATGGCTGTGGATGGCTGTGGGTGGCTGTGGGTGGCTGTGGATGGCTGTGGATGGCTGTGGATGGCTGAGGATGGCTGTGGATGGCTGTGGATGGCTGTGGATGGCTGTGGATGGCTGTGGATGGCTGTGGATGGCTGTGGGTGGCTGTGGGTGGCTGTGGGTGGCTGTGGGTGGCTGTGGGTGGCTGTGGGTGGCTGTGGGTGGCTGTGGATGGCTGTGGATGGCTGAGGATGGCTGAGGATGGCTGTGGATGGCTGTGGATGGCTGTGGATGGCTGTGGATGGCTGTGGGTGGCTGTGGGTGGCTGTGGGTGGCTGTGGGTGGCTGTGGATTGCTGTGGATGGCTGTGGATGGCTGTGGATGGCTGTGGATTGTTGTGGATTGTTGTGGATGGCTGTGGATTGCTGTGGATGGCTGTGGATTGCTGTGGATGGCTGTGGATGGCTGTGGATTGCTGTGGATGGTTGTGGATATCTGTGGATGGCTGTGGATGGTTGTGGATGGCTGTGGATGGCTGTGGATGGCTGTGAATTGCTGTGGATGGCTGTGGATGTCTGTGGATTGCTGTGGATGGCTGTGGATGGCTGTGTATTGCTGTGGATGGCTGTGGATGGCTGTGGATGGCTGTGGATGGCTGTGGATTGCTGTGGATTGCTGTGTATTGCTGTGGATGGCTCTGGATGGCTGTGGTTGGCTATATATTGCTGTGGATGGCTGTGGATGAATGTGGATGGCTGTGGATGGCTGTGGATGGCTGTGGATTGCTGTGTATTGCTGTGGATGAATGTGGATGGCTGTGGATGGCTGTGGGTGGCTGTGGATGGCTGTGGTTGGCTATATATTGCTGTGGATGGCTGTGGATGAATGTGGATGGCTCTGGATGGCTGTGGATGGCTGTGGATTGCTGTGTATTGCTGTGGATGAATGTGGATGGCTGTGGATGGCTGTGGATGGCTGTGGATGGCTGTGGTTGGCTATATATTGCTGTGGATGGCTGTGGATGAATGTGGATGGCTGTGGATGGCTGTGGGTGGCTGTGGATGGCTGTGGATGGCTGTGGATGGATGTGGATAGATGTGGATGGATGTGGATGGCCATGGATGGCTGTGGATGGCTGTGGATGAATGTGGATGGCTGTGGATGGCTGTGGATGGCTGTGGATGGCTGTGGATGGCTGTGGTTGGCTATATATTGCTGTGGATGGCTGTGGATGGCTGTGGATGCCTGTGGATGCCTGTGGATGGCTATATATTGCTGTGGATTGCTGTGGATGGCTGTGGATGGCTGTGGATGGCTGTGGATGGCTGTGGATGGCTGTGGATTGCTGTGGATGACTGTGGATGGCTGTGGATGGCTGTGGATGGCTATATATTGCTGTGGATTGCTGTGGATGGCTGTGGATGGCTATATATTGCTGTGGATGGCTGTGGATGGCTGTGGATGGCTGTGGATGGATATATATTGATGTGGATGGCTGTGGATGGCTGTGGATGGCTGTGGATGGCTGTGGATGGTTGTGGATGGCTGTGGGTTGCTGTGGATGGCTGTGGATGGCTGTGGATGGCTGTGGATGGCTGTGGATGGCTGTGAATGGCTGTGGATTTCTGTGGATGGCTGTGGATGGCTGTGAATGGCTATAGATTGCTGTGGATTGTTGTGGATGGCTGTGGATGGCTGTGGATTTCTGTGGATGGCTGTGGATTTCTGTGGATGGCTGTGGATGGCTGTGGATGGCTGTGGATGGCTGTGGATGGCTATAGATTGCTGTGGATTGTTGTGGATGGCTGTGGATGGCTGTGGATTTCTGTGGATGGCTGTGGATTTCTGTGGATGGCTGTGGATGGCTGTGGATTTCTGTGGATGGCTGTGGATTTCTGTGGATGGCTGTGGATTGGTGTGGATGGCTGTGGATGGCTGTGGATGGCTGTGGATGGCTGTGAATGGCTATGGATGGCTGTGGATGGCTGTGGATAGCTATGGATGGCTGTGAATGGCTGTGGATGGCTGTGGATGGCTGTGGATGGCTGTGGATGGCTGTGGATAGCTGTGGATGGCTGTGGATGGCATAACCATAGTCTGGGAGACCTGCCTCAGCTGGCGTGACTGCACGGCCGCAAGCAGGAGTGGCAATTCTTGATGCATCCTATGCAGAGGAACGTAAACACAAGGTAAAGGTGCCTTTTAATATTGCAACTTTTCACCCATTGATCTGCTCTCAAGCTATGTATGTTTACCCCGTCATCGAGCTTCTCATTTTATCTCCACACACCCCACCCATCCCAAATTATCAACTCCCTGGGGGCCATACAATGAGACTGGGAACGAACACGCCAAAGTTATTTTCCAACGTTCCAGCTCAGCCATGACAGGTACCCATTTTTTCCTACCGGTTGAAGAGAAGCAACGTAATGCAAAGCATCTTGCGCAAGAATGCAAGTCTGTGATCTGCAGAGCTGTAATCGTCACGTCCACTGAGTGAATGCGACCGAAGGTCAAGCGCGCTAGCCACTCTGCCACGGAGCCCCGCCAAAGCATGACAGCTGTAAAGAAGGTACAGCACTGCATTTGCATTATTTCCTCCTCTTCGCTACTTTCTTACTCCTCTTCTTGTCAGAGCGTCTGGTTCCTCGTCTCACCATTTGGCGCCAACAAGCCCAATCTTCAACGACCTCCTTCCAGTTGTCTGGGTTTTTGTCTCACGTCTAAGTAAGTATCTATTTTGCAGACCTCCTTGTGGTCCTAGAGGGCAGAACGTCAGCATATTTTGCTGTCTGGGGTCAACTGGCGTTATAGTAAGTTCTTAGAAATTCAAGAGGAGCAATATGACAAATTCATTTGCAATTGCATAACATAATCGTCCTGAGAATCGATGTAAAGCTAAACTGAGACATT
>JAWQFJ010028615.1:102500-117500 GCA_034096865.1 Theodoxus fluviatilis
AGTCCTGGATGCCAAGTGCAGTGTCAACAATGAAGACACATTCTCTTTTCATCGCTTCACTCTCCAGAGAAGTCGAGTCTTAGACCTAGGCAAAAAGAAACAGGAGGATTTGCTGGACTTGGTGAGCTGTCAGTGCGACATATTGACTTAAGGGAAGCGATCACCATCCATGTCTAACAATGATTCCTCTTTCTCGTGATCTTTTTAAAGTATCTTGCATACATATTTGTCCCTCTCACGTAGATGGATTTGCCTACGTTCTTCTGCATCTTCGAGGAATACCATCCAGTCCGAGTAGACGCACAACGCGCGTTGCATTAGACGAGCGCCCCAGGGCATTCTGCGTCATGAAGCATTAGAGACAACGGGACGTAGGACAGAGCGCCGCGGGTTGCTCGGCTCATTCAAATCGCGGCACTGGGTGAACTGTCTTGATCTACATTTGAAGCCTGAAGTTCAGCTGCAAAAGTATCATTTATCAAGATGAATGTCATCTTTGCCTTACTTCAGTGACAGTTACAACTCTGCTGCCTTTATTAGGATGATCTGGTACATCGCAAACGTCAGTCAGATGATCTTGGTTCTGTCTTGCTTTTTGTGGTGATCTGACAAGTACGATAGGAAAAAAGACCCTCACTGCCAATTTCAGCCGTATCTCCACATAACTCCATCTACTTTAAAGAAACATCGATTTTATTTCGATCTCTGTCCAGCCCCATCCCAGCCATTGTTCCAATATATTTCCACACACACCTAGATTCTCTGTACTTGTAGTTTCGAACTCCAAACCTTTGGCTGGATGGATCTTTATTGTTTTTGTCGTTGGACGAGTGTTCGAGAGCTTCATCTATCATCGATCCCATTATGAATCTCTCGCATCGAGCAAACTTTCTTCATGCCATTGGAGTTTTCCGGTGGTGAAAAAGTTAATCGGGTTTTAATGCCTCGTAACGAGTAATGTCTTAGGTATTTATTTATTGTGATAATATTTTTCGGAGTTCTGCAAAAACCAAGAGACGGCTACGTCAGTCTTCCAACGTGTGTCGTGAAGCATGAAGTCTGATGGTCAAAAGATAATGAGACTGTCCATGTAAGCCGACTCGATTTTACTGGCGGAAATTGATACACACTATCATCTTTATTTGTTTGGGTGTTTTCTTTTAAGCAAGTAGACAGGACCGACAATGACACATGAGATGAAAAACTCCAGACGTCAAAAGTGGACTCTTCAACACACACACCCCCCCAAAAAAAAGAAAAGAAAAGAAGAAGAGAAGAAATGTTATGCTCTTATATGTTATTACTTCCATTCGAGTTTTTCTTAATGCAGGACGAGTCTTTTGATTTGAAGACGGGGGTTTGGGTACACCGATTTCTATGTCCACGTTTTTCACCATGGCAAGTGATGCGACGGGCACTGTACCTTGTTTACATAGCTGCATAACTGTAGAGTAGTTGCTTAATTAGAGAATACTACCGCGCACCCAGTGACCAGACACAACATCCGGTTAAATCACGTCTATATCACGTCCCGCAAGCGGCATTTTTATACACTGCACTCGATCACACATGTCAGCAAATGTCCGCCACATTTTTTTGGTTCATATGCAAAACGTTCGTTGTAAGAATCACTAACACACATACAAAGAAACTGTAAGCAACTGGCAGTGTTAATTAATCGATGTTCTATTCAGAATATATCAATAATTCGCTTAAATTGCCACATCATTCAAATCGAAATGTGGGTTTGCTGAGTGGTTCGGAACACCGGCAACCGTTGAACTTAAGTCTCGTTGACAACAACAAACACTGTCGAGACTACCTCGAACACAAGTCCGCCAAGACAGATAGTCAGAATAGACGTGTCCAGACACACTGTTCACAATATATGTCCGAATCTTGGCGAGACATAAACAAACCTGCCGCTCATGAGGCTCCAAATGCATGTCACATCACCGATTTTGTGTCTCAGAACATTTTATCGACTTCTTCGAACGAAAGTAATGATCTCGTTCCTGTGACCACAGCAAACACCTTGCGACTCTTTCGAACATGAGTCCGCCAAGACAGATGATCACAATAGAGGTGTATGTTCAGGTCTACTCCAGACATAAACCCTGCGTTCCGTTGCAATCTGCTTCATCTCTGCTACGATGTAGTAGGCTCAGGAGTTTCGATTGGTCAAATTATTTATTTACTTTAAAACCACCTTATCGTTAAACGTATAGGGTTTTGGAGGCCCTCTTTGAATACATGAATACCCAAAATGATTTCACATTCGATTTTATCCCGCTTGATCGACTAGACGACTTATTAAAAGCCTTAGGGTTGATTATTGTTGATAACAAAAGGAAGGTAAGCATCACTAGTCATGAAGGAAGGTCAAGGTAATCCCAAAATGTGTCGTCTGCTTCTTCGTTAGAGGCATGGGTATAAATGCCGACGTGTACTACAGATATCAAACCATGACATACAATCCACTCCGCTACGATGACAACATTCATTTCTTCGAAATTTGATAAAAATCAGCACATCTGCCACCTCCATGGCTGTAAACTCCGTGGCTCAAAGCATGTTTACCGTGCAAGTCCGTGGAGTGACTTCCATTTAATTTATTGTTTAATATGAGCCTATCAAGTGCGACTACGGGCGCTGTAGTTTCATTGTTGCTAGGCACAGCAAGTGGCGCACTCTAGTGTGAAGCAGATAGAGCGCCTTCTGAGATGCTCCAGCTGCTCCGCGACCATAACAGGAAGTTGACCAAAGATCGTGTATCAATAATATTCGACCCTGATGCTTTTATTAAGTCGTTTCTTCGATCAAGAGGGATAAGACTGAATGTGAAATCAATACGGGGATTCATGTATTCAACGAGGGTCTCCAAAACCCTCTACTTTTATTGATAACGTGCTTTTTAAGTAATTAAAAAACTAAACAATTTAAATTCCTTTGGCAACTACGTCGTAGCAGAGATGAAGCAGAGTGCAACAGAACGCAGGGTAAGATGCCGTGCGTGGGGGCCTAAAATAGATGTCAGGTGACCGAATTTTGTGCCTCTACACTGAGTGTGCGGCATTAGTGTCCTCTGAGCGCCGGCTTGAGAGAGAGAGAGAGAGAGAGAGAGAGAGAGAGAGAGAGAGAAAGGGAGAGGGAGAGAGAGAAAGAAAGAGAGAGAGAGAGAGAGAGAGAGAGAGAGAGAGAGAGAGGCAGATAGACAGACAGACAGACAGACAGACAGACAGACAGACAAACAGACAGACAGACAGACAGACAGACAGACAGACAGACAGAATGACAGACAGACAGACAGGCAGGTAGACAGACAGACAGAGAACAGTGGTAGTTGTGGTAGTCGTGGTAGTCGTTGTTGTTTTGGTAGTAGTGCTAGTTTTGGAGGTGATAATGGTCATAGAAGCAACACTTTACTATGCATTACACCTCACTAGCGTGCTCACCCAGTAACATGTTAAATACGTGTGCTCTGGCCTAGATATAAAACGGCCCAGTGACGTGCACAACTTCAGTTCTTCTAGAACACCAACGCACAGCCTCCATCCCAAAGAAAAATCATTTTGTTCCCTTTTGTTGTTTTCTTCAAAGTCGGAATGTTGGACATGTTCTTCAGATATAATGGGGCTTGCGTGTTTGTGCATCTGCATGCAATGGACAGAGACATGTTCTTTGGACAAGTGTACAAGGAGGCCAATTAAGTTTCCGAAGAGAGCAAAACAGTCTTCCATTCCTCGAATGATTTTCGCAACTCTTGAGATCATATCATCGAGGTGCTGGAGTCTTTGTTACTATCCCTTGGTTTCATTCTAAAGGTCTAAAAGACAGCTAGCATTGTCGCAGTATGTAAAGTGGGAGAAAAGTCAGTGAGGACAGGCATTGTAGTCCACGAGCTTTAGAAACGGGAAAACGGGTTTCACCGTCGGCTTTACATTGATTATGGTCGGAAAGGCCCGTATTCACAACGGCGATTTATCTTTTTAACACTCGATTTATCCCCTAAGCCCGGGTTATCTTGATCGGTTAGATAAGGTACGCTCGTCAGAGGATCCTAGGTTGCGCTTTGCTATATATACTGGTTTCCAGCCAAGGGAGAGCGGAACAGGCAGTTGGAATCGTCTGAGTTAAGAGATAAATCGGGGTTAAAATAAATCGCCGATAAATCGCCGTTGTGAATACGGGCCCTGGCCCTGGCCCAGCGGTAAGGATTCTTTTCTGTATTTTCTCGCAAAAATATTAGCAACTTACAGTGCTCAGAGTCGCACGGATCCTGGCTATACATTCTTGGGCATTGTCCCTCTCCACCCAGGAAAGAGAGAGAGAGAGAGAGAGAGAGAGAGAGAGAGAGACATAGAGAGAGAGGAAGAGAGAGAGAGAGAGAGAGAGAGAGAGAGAGAGAGAGAGAGAGAGAGAGAGAGAGAGATGCACACACATACACATACCTCCAAATAACTGTAAAGATAGTGATGGCACTCTATAGTACAACAAACCTTTGCTATAGCCATGAACCAAAGTCTGGTAGAAATGCTCCACAGAGACTGAGAGTAGCACCGACGCCTGACTGTGTGCCTCTTTACTTGTCTTCAGGCGTCAGGAAGAAAATGCTCGGGTGGCTTTCCGATCAAAGTATATAAATGGAAAGAGGACTGCGACCCAGATATGGGTGTCAATTCACCCAATAAAATTTCTGCACACAAAAATTAACTGCAGTCAGGCGTATATATAGTGGACTCTCAGCTATTCTACTCTCTTCATCATCGAATGTCATGCCTGAAGGGTCATGCCAAGTTTGGAAATGCCTTATTCATATTAGCAGGTCGTTTAGCCTTCAAAACTTCATTAAAGATAAGCACTGAGTGCAGGAAAGCTCGCAGCTCACGATATCACTCAGATGAGTCTAATGGGACATTTACGGAAATAAGATCGTCCATGACGTTATGATTTGAAAGGGGGCCAACACATTGAAAGAGAGTTTAACATACAGAGCCGAAACCTTGCGTGGGACAGACAGGAAAAATGTAGGACCACAGGTGGGGACTGAACACGCGACCTTTCGGTTACAGCCCGAAATGATCTGGTTTCCGGTTCAGTACATTTAGAGGATAGCTCCCGCGAATTCTCTTGTTCACTTGGCAGGCACATGAGTCCCACGGGGGTTGTTTCCAGAACACCTCATGAAAAATGTCATGAAATATTCAAGAATGCATGTGTAGCCTTTCAGTGCCACACTTCTGCTCGTGATGTGCAGTGTGAAAGGGAGGGAGAGAGAACAAAGGAACGAACGAACGTACGAATTTTATTTTACAAGGTTAGTGAATTAGGCAGTAGTGCCTTTCTTATGTAGCGAGCCCAGCATTTACATTGCTGGGGCTACTATGCAGGCTGGGAACTTTTCCCCTGCCTCCCGAGTGTTGGGCGGCAGAGGCACAGAGGGACATGGAGTCAGTCAAGTTCCCGTTACATCCATTTATTTCTGAGTAGCAATAATGAGTCCGTACTCTATGCGGCTCTCAACACGAGTCTCTCAACACAAGTCTCTTAAACATAAGTGGTCACCTCAATATATATGATCAAAACCGGAAAAGGCGTGGCATGGGATTGGTGAAGGTGCGGCTGGGGGCGGTGCCAGGGATGCGTAGGAAGAGGGGGGGGGGGGGGAGGGTCCGACTCACAAGACTGATCTCTTGGAGATACTATCGCGGCAGCATCAGGTCTCCACGCTGATGACCAGCGGAGCGTCCGAGAGTGAGATAATGGGAAACGACAGTGGGAAGGGCGGCTGGCATGAACGGTATGGCTTCAGTGTCCCAGAGTCTGACGTGGGGATGGAATCAGAGATGGGGAGGTACACAAATGGAGAAAGCAGGGGAGTGGAGAGCGTGGGAACGGGCGAGAAATAGCTGAGTGGGCAAATGACCACTGGTGACAAACTGGAAGATAGGAGGGGTTCATGCAGAGAACGCAAAGTCAGCAAAGTAAAGTTTTGTCACTCTGTTACATCTCCCCATGGTGTTTCAGTACAACGTCCTCGTTGTAAATTTTGATTAATGACCTATAAGGAGTTTAACAATGAACAATTCAATTAGTGCTAGAGGATTGAGGTGACCACTTGCATACAAAATATATCATGAGACAAAACACAAATGTAGAATGGACACAAAATCTTGAATCTAGTGAGTACATGCATTACTAGGATGAAATATATACAATCATGGTGTACAACGAAATCTCACACGATAATTTTTTTTTTATTGCTGTCTAGAAGGGGTCTTAACCAGTCAACTAGAAGACAATCCAAAACACCACACAAAAACAAGCAAGAGTTCTCATTGTTTCACATCTTCTAGAAGCGGGCTTAACCGTTCAACTAGTTGATTGGTAACAACAGGATTAAACATTTCACATTACAAAACGCAGCATTACCAACACAACATCAGAGCATGTTGGACAAGACAACTTGAAGCGGTTTTAACCCTTCAACAAGTATGTCCTCCACATGGCTAGACACACAAACCGTGCAGGCTAAAAGCGGTCTTAACCCTTCAATTAGATGCACATAAACAAACAGTGACACAAAGTGGCGTTGCTAAGCACGACAACACCCCGCAATGAATAAACATCGCAAGTTCTTCCGTAATCACTAGCAGCACAGTGATACGTAATATTAAATGAAACTTTAGGCAAAAACCCACAGTCATGGGAAACTGTAACTTTCCCTAAACAGCAATCACACAAAGAGAGCACTATCTGCATCCTTACGATGAGATATTTCCTATCAGTTCCAAACCTATAGGCAATCCGCTCTTCCAGCTTACAATACCACAATTCACAAGAACGAGGGAAACTTTCCAGTACGTCTCGTTACACAGAGAGGACGCCATCAACAACGACATAACCATGAACAATCAAAGGGTTATATGGGATATAAAGGATATGTCATATCATTCCAATAAAATAAACCATTATTGTTTCATGCATTCTTGGATATCATATGATTATATGGAACTCTTATCGCATTCCTGTAATTCTCTTTACTACGTGTGGTTTTACTATACAAGGCTACGTATTGAGGTCATGCAAAAGAAAAAGGAACGGGTACATTACTTACAGTCAGAGGCACATCCAATACCTACACAAAGCAGTTCTACACATATGGTACTCCGTCACCAAAGTGGAATGACCGACAACCTGCGTTCGGTCTCACAGAGCGTCGGGGCTCAGTCACTTCACATGGAGTATCGTCACTTTTCTTCAGAAGGTCACAGGGTGATCTGTTCATGTTTTGAGCATCTCTGCTCTCAGAATGTCAGGACGCAGCGAACTGGGTAGAACCAATTGCTCGAGGTGGCCTTGAGCTGGGTCGGCGACATGTCTGTAGAGGTGCCCGTCTCGGATCCGAAGTCTCGAAAATTGCCGAAGTAGGATCTTCGAGGAATGGTCCTGTGTAGACTCTGGCTTTTGCGGCCAAGATGACAGAAACTTCCCCATCACGAGATCCTGCTTCTGCAGATCCTGCAGCTCTTGCTGAGACAGTCGTTTTCCGGTAGTCACAACGACTTCTTCCTGCAAGAGTGGCACCTCTAAGAGCGCATCAGCATGAGGACTACTGGATTTGTCCCTGTGGTCCGGGGTTCGAATCTCCAGGTGGGCTGTCTGCCAACAACTTGTCCACGGAGAAGCTGAGAGACTTGGACAGGAGACGTTCAGCAGGACCCGTCAGTCCTGAAACAGGCGAGGAGTAGAGGGGCGTACAGGGGTAGGGCTGCAGACGCTCCCCGTGGAAGGAGTAGGCGGGCACCATCAAGGACGGGAAGCCGGCGCGCTTGAGTGCGGCAAGACGGGATCGTGACGCGAGCGAGGAGCGACGTCGCGACTTGCCTGTCGTGCCACCGATGAAGACGTCATCACTGCTAGGGTCCAGCATCCAGTGGTTGCCTTTGCCGGGGTCGTCATAGTGGCGTGGCACCTTGACGAAGCACTTGTTGAGCGAGAGGTTGTGGCGGATGGAGTTCTGCCAGCCCTGCTTGTTGTCTCTGTAGTAAGGAAAGTTCTTCATGATGAATTCGTAGATTTGGCTCAGCGTCAGTCGTTTCTCCGGGCTGCTGCGTATGGCCATCATGATGAGGGCGTTGTAAAAGAAGGGCGGCTTGTCAGACTTCTTGTCTCCCTCGCTCTTTTCGCTCTCGCCCTTATCGCCTCTCGTTCCATCGCCATCTGTCGTCGGCGTGGCGGCATTGTAGGGCAAGGTGATGGGCAAGCAGGGGTCGGCAGCGGCAGCAGTGTCAGTCCCTACCAGACGTTCATTAGTGGTGGGGATCGGTAGTGCTGGCTATCATCAGGGCTGGTGGTCTTCATGATCATCTCACTGACTCTCCCTCTCATGTACCCTGCTCTGCAGCGCCATTTGTAGCGGGACCAGCATTTACATTGCTGGGGCTACTATGCAGGCTGGGAACTTTTCCCCTGCCTCCCGAGTGTTGGGCGGCAGAGGCACAGAGGGACATGGAGTCAGTCAAGTTCCCGTTACATCCATTTATTTCTGAGTAGCAATAATGAGTCCGTACTCTATGCGGCTCTCAACACGAGTCTCTAACACAGTCCCTTAAACATAAGTGGTCACCTCAATATATATGATCAAAACCGGAAAAGGCGTGGCATGGGATTGGTGAAGGTGTCGGCTGGGGGCGGTACCAGGGATGCGTAGGAAGAGGGGGGGGGGGGGGGGAGGGTCCGACTCACAAGACTGATCTCTTGGAGATACTATCGCGCCAGCATCAGGTCTCCATGCTGATGACCAGCGGAGCGTCCGAGAGTGAGATAATGGGAAACGACAGTGGGAAGGGCGGCTGGCATGAACGGTATGGCTTCAGTGTCCCAGAGTCTGACGTGGGGATGGAATCAGAGATGGGGAGGTATACAAATGGAGAAAGCAGGAGGGTGGAGAGCGTGGGAACGGGCGAGAAATAGCTGAGTGGGCAAATGACCACTGGTGACAAACTGGAAGATAGGAGGGGTTCATGCAGAGAACGCAAAGTCAGCAAAATAAAGTTTTGTCACTCTGTTACATCTCCCCATAGTGGCGTGGCACCTTGACGAAGCACTTGTTGAGCGAGAGATTGTGGCGGATGGAGTTCTGCCAGCCCTGCTTGTTGTCTCTGTAGTAAGGAAAGATCTTCATGATGAATTCGTAGATTTGGCTCAGCGTCAGTCGTTTCTCCGGGCTGCTGCGTATGGCCATCATGATGAGGGCGTTGTAAAAGAAGGGCGGCTTGTCAGACTTCTTGTCTCCCTCGCTCTTTTCGCTCTCGCCCTTATCGCCTCTCGTTCCATCGCCCCCTGTCGTCGGCGTGGCGGCATTGTAGGGCAAGGTGATGGGCAAGCAGGGGTCGGCAGCGGCAGCAGTGTCAGTCCCTACCAGACGTTCATTAGTGGTGGGGATCGGTAGTGCTGGCTATCATCAGGGCTGGTGGTCTTCATGATCATCTCACTGACTCTCCCTCTGATGTACCCTGCTCTGCAGCGCCATTTGTAGCGGCACCAGCATTTACATTGCTGGGGCTACTATGCAGGCTGGGAACTTTTCCCCTGCCTCCCGAGTGTTGGGCGGCAGAGGCACAGAGGGACATGGAGTCAGTCAAGTTCCCGTTACATCCATTTATTTCCGAGTAGCAATAATGAGTCCGTACTCTATGCGGCTCTCAACACGAGTGTCTCAACACAAGTCTCTAAACATAAGTGGTCACCTCAATATATATGATCAAAACCGGAAAAGGCGTGGCATGGGATTGGTGAAGGTGTCGGCTGGGGGCGGTACCAGGGATGCGTAGGAAGAGGGGGGGGGGGGGGAGGGTCCGACTCACAAGACTGATCTCTTGGAGATTCTATCGCGCCAGCATCAGGTCTCCATGCTGATGACCAGCGGAGTGTCCGAGAGTGAGATAATTGGAAATGACAGTGGGAAGGGCGGCTGGCATGAACGGTATGGCTTCAGTGTCCCAGAGTCTGACGTGGGGATGGAATCAGAGATGGGGAGGTATACAAATGGAGAAAGCAGGGGAGTGGAGAGCGTGGGAACGGGCGAGAAATAGCTGAGTGGGCAAATGACCACTGGTGACAGACTGGAAGATAGGAGGGGTTCATGCAGAGAACGCAAAGGCTCAGGCAAAATAAAGGTTTGTCGGCTCTGGTTTACACTTACATTCAGCCCTTTGAGGCCAAAAATAGTGTCAATGTGGTGAGTGAGAGAGAGTAGTGAGAGTGAAGACCTTCGGTGGGAAAGACAAGAACGAGATCGAGAGGATGAGACGTAGAGAGGAGGGGGGGGAAGGCGGAGTCGGTCGGCAGAGAGAATGAGAGTCAGAGAGGTGGGTGCGTGGGAGAGAGCGGGTGGAAGGATCGTGAGGTAGGGAGGGAGGGAGGGAGAGGGAATGGAGTGAGGCGAGCAGAGAGGGTAGAGAGCTTAGAGAGATAGAGAGATTGCCGACGGATGAGCAGAGACGAGCACACGCAGAGAGGAGAGAAGTAGAAAGAGTCAGAGGGGGTAGGGGTGGGAGGAAGGGGAGAAGAGAAGGTATGCAAGTAAGGATGGTGGATGCAGGGTGCAGTGGGAGGGGGCGGGTGGGGGAAGATGGTAGGTGGAGTCAGGGAACGGGCGGGAGGTGAGGGGAGGGAGGGGAGTGGTGAGTGAGGGACTACAGAGAGAGAAGAGATGAGAGAGCGAGAGAGAAAAAGGAGTGTAGAGAGATACAGGAGGGATGTGGGGAGGGTAGGGAGCATGGGGGGTAGAAGTTGTGAAGGACCGAGCGATGAATGGATGAAGTGTAGGATGCGAGGGATGGGGAGGGAGGAGTAGTGAAGTGCAAGGGAGAGCAAGAGAGAGGACGGCAGATGACTAGTCGAAGGAGACGAGGAGCGAGGAGAGGAGAGGTAGGACGCTGTGGCGGAAGAAGGCGAAAGTCGTCATGTGATGATTCTAGTAATGAGAGGCGAGGTGAGTAGCTGGGGAGAGACAAGGATGAAAGGAACAGAGAGAGATGAGAGAAGACCAGCCTATGAGGAGAGATACCAGGGGGAAATCACTGAAGGTGATAATAGGAGGTACGCCGGCATAGCGAGAGGGGCCTTAATAGAGAACACATGCATGTCTCTTACGGCACCCGTCAGCTCGCGGCTGAGTCAGTATCTATAGGATAGTAATGTGCAAAGGTAGCGAGACCGCTGTTTTCTACAGTAAGTCGCATTGCAACTACATCACTCTGAAGGAGACTCCAGCGAGAGACACACACAGGAAACCGCGTAGCGAGAGAGTCATATACCATTCGCTCGCAAGAAATGTCATACATGTACAATTTCTTAAACATCACTATAACAAAACCTGGGTAGATGGCGCTACGGGAAGAGTCGTTTGTACCTAGAGAAGCAAATATGTTAAAGATTGGAATCTTTGAAGTGCCTACAATGACACAGCTACCTACAAAGAACCAAGTTATGTTCCTAAACATCCCAAAAAAAAAAAAATGGTCTAACAAGAACATAACATAACATAGCATGGAGGCATATTGAGGCCTCTTTGCTGATGATAGTACACTACCCTTTCCACCCTACCTCCACCCACCCCCAGATCAGCCGGGAACCACCCTCCAATAAGTTCAGCGCACCGTGGATGGCGGCCGTAGGTGAAAGCTAGCATCAATGTGGAAGAATGGCGACACTTGATCAGAGTAATTAGTACCACTTAATCGCGCGTACTCACACTCGTCTAGCACGTCAGATGAAACACGCGTGAAAAAACTGATGTTCATCTGATGCTATGCAGGAGAAAGTAGTGCTGAATTTTTGTCCTCGTGATACATGAAGGCAAAGACTGTGTACTTTGACATTATGTTCTCTATTGTCACATCAGGACAGGCGCGTAGTAGTTCACCACCAGAGACATGCCACATCCAGAGTACAGCTAATAAGAGGCGTTACGAGTTAAGGTGAAATCCGCCAAATCAGATGACGAGGCCGGTACAGGCTGAGTGGAGAAGTTTTTGTGTCATTGTCCATACGGTCGCATGATGACTGTCTACTGCAAATAGAGTTGGGTTTAGACTGATTCTGGATGTGTCGGGCCATCCTGAGTTAACCTTTTTCACAAGATGCACAGGTTCAAACTTATGTGAGGGCAGATGCTTATGGAGAGGCAAAATGTCAAGCATTTCCATTTTCTTTTCAGTGCTGAGAGATTTATTTGGGACCATAAGCTTAGAAGCTCTTCTGTATAGTGAATTAACTCTCTTCAAATTAGCTTCACTACAGTTATCCCACAATGTTGATGCGTAATTGATGTGTGATACGATGTGGGCACTGAAAAAGATTTTGCAGGTTTCCGTGTCTACAAAGTGCCTCAGCTTTGACAGTAGAAAGAGATTGCTTGAAATATTTTTGCACATCAGATTTATGTGTGAGTTCCAGTCTAACTGTTCGTCAATCATCACCCCAAGCACTTTGTGTTCTTTCACCTTTTCTATCGGCCCAGCATCAAGTGAGAGTGGGAGTGACAAAGGATGTAGTTGATGTTTTTGCCTTGTAGTTATCACCATATACTTGGTTTTGGACGGGTTGAGGACCATATGATTTGAAAGACACCAGCAACATAGTTCATCAAGACTCTTTTGGAGTTTATCTGCCACAGTTTCGGTTGAGCTGTACGCAGTAGACAGTGTTGTATCATCTGCAAACATGTTACATGAGACCTTTCTATCTGTGACATGCAAGGGTAGGTCATTTATGAATAAGCAGAATAAAAAGGGGCCTAGAACAGATCCCTGTGGGACATCTGCTTTTAGAATACCACACTTGGAAACGTACCCATCGAATTGGACACATTGTTGTCGATAATACAGGGATGACTTTTAAAATTTCACAGTCGCGTGACCATGAAAATAAAGAGCCAGTTTATCCAATAGTATGCCGTGATGTACCATGTCAAAGGCTTTTCTGAAATCTTGGAAAACAGATCCTATCACTTTCGATGTGTTAATGGTGTGCAGCCAGGTGTCTATCAGGTGGAATAATACAGTATGGCAGGAATGTTTTGGTCGGAAGCCCGATTGAAGGAAGTGTAGAAGACTGTGCCGATCAAGAAATACCAACAGATGTTTGTGAACGTGCTTTTCAATTGGTTTTGATAAAATTGATATAAATGATATGGGTCGGAAGTCATCTAGACTTATGGGAGTTTTCACTTTTGGTAGAGGGATAACTTTAGCTTTTTTCCATTCATCTGGGAAGTTTTGTTTGATAATGCACGAATTGTATATGTATGTGAGCGAGTCGATTACATATGGAAGAGAGAGTTTGAGAAGAAAGCTATTGATGCAATCAGGTCCTGTTGTTTTTGAGTTGAGTTTTTCAATAAATCTGCTAACTCCATGAACAGCAAGAAGAGGAATCTCAAATTCCAATGAAGAGAATAGTCTCTCCTGGCAGAATTCTTGGAGATATGCTGTTTCAGATTGGAAATTATGGTTGCTATCGCGAGGGAATAACTTTTCAGCCACAGCAAGGAAGTGATTATTGCAGTCATTAACATCATCGGAGCCACTAAGGCAGCGCATGAACGGGCACCGGGCCACGATCAGAAATCGGTCGCCTCTACCTGTGGCTGAGCACTTCAATTTGCACGAGCACTCGGCATCAGACATGCTCTTGAGCGTGCTGCAAGGCAACCTGCATGACACCCGACAACGTCGCGTGGCAGAGCAGAAGCTCGTGAGAAGATTGAACACCCATCACGCAGGGCTCAACCGCGACCTGGGATTCATGGCACACTACAGATGAGGAAGCTGTACCTCACACGTGCCTCCCGTGCTTTCTGCCTGAGAGGTGGGAGTGAACTCCTCTCACCGCCTGCCGGTCATAAGTAATCCCCACCCGCTGTCTCTCTACACTACGGCCAGATGAAGGAGAGTACTCCGAAAGCTCGCCAACCACTTTCTGCCAACCACTTTCTTTGCAGGCCAGCCAACAACTTGCTTTGGGCCACAGGTCTCGTAGCCACTCCAGCAGCCTCAAGCCGCCGCCGCCTGCGCCACAGCGACCAACAGGAGCCGCTACCCGCAGCCGCTGGCCACAGACCTGCTGCAGCAGCCAGACCCGCCAGGCACGACCCCAGGGGTTCACGCCTGACGGCCAGCGCTCGAGACGAAGAAAAAAACGGCCCTTTTCAGGGCCAAAATTTATTTGTTCAAGAAAGAATACAATTTTAGTCGGAAGCTTTTGTCACGACGTATTTTTGGTATCATCGGAGAGAGAGAGAGAGAGAGAGAGAGAGAGAGAGAGAGAGAGAGAGAGAGAGAGAGAGAGAGAGGCGATTCAATGCTAAAAAGCCATGCATGTAAATATCCCATTTCCGATAATTGGATTATGGTTTCAATTTTCGTGTAATTTAATATCAGTGCTTCTTGTTGCTCGGTACATTTCTGAACAATAGATTTGAGTACATACAAAAGGTCTATTCTCTGTCAAACCAATGCTCTTTGTCAGAAAAATTCATTATCTATCAGTTGCTTTCCATTCTACCTCGGTAAGTCTGCAGTAGGATCTAGACAAGAAGCTGTTTTCACTTCAGGGAACACGATCTTGGAAGTTGTGTGATGGTCAGGATCTGGTGTCCAAAGGGACAAGTCACGTAACCAGCATGGCGGGTCAAGATGTTCCCAGCCGGTGATCCTGAACAGAAACGCCTGGAACTATATCCATCTGACAGGCGAAGGAGGAGATTTTGTGCTGTTGTCTGGCTCTGACGGGAAGACCACACAGCGCCCATGCTTGGCGAATAGCGACACCGAGAGGGTGGCACTCCCGTCCGCCCTCCAATCCCCATTCCCATCACCTCACCACCCACTTATCCCACCCCTAACCCCCACAACCGCCCCTTGAACACGTCCGTTTCCCCAATTAGCGTCCAGTCGTTCTTCAGCGAGTAAGACAGTGATAGCTTTATTC
>JAWQFJ010028615.1:122500-150000 GCA_034096865.1 Theodoxus fluviatilis
GATTTGTGCACTATATGGAACGCTGGAGATGAAATATCTAATTCACCAGAATGTATGTCGTATGCTCTTTAGAGATACTCGATGATGAACATTGTTTTCGTTGCATCCTTATCTCACTCTGACATTTGTTTGGTAGATGAAACACATATTTTGCACGCCTAACCGTTCCTTGCAACTCGCATGTATATCCGTTTTCATTAATAAAGGCTATGATGCTTGTTGCGAAGTTTCATTTCTTGAAGCACGCTGAAAACTTATGGGCGGTGAGAGGTGCATGCATGTGCCACTCGCTATGAAGTACCAGAATCCTGTCCGTAACCATGAAATGATGCGACTTGATCCTAATCCCTGGTCCGTTTAATACAAATAAAGGTGGGAAGAAACAATCTCACTGAAAATAATGTAAACGCATTAACAAGCTTGTGTAGCATGACGTACATGGTAAACATTGAAATGTCAAACAGCGGAATCCTTGCAGATCCCAAGGTAGTGCGAAAAACCAGTCACTGACACTTACATTCTTGATATTCAATAGATACGAGTAAAACGGCATGCGGTTAACGTGGATGATGAGCATTAAGAGAGGGCTGTCCACACAGCAAAACTGAAATCATGTGAGAAATCTGTTCAGAGCATAGGCGAGCGGTGAACAGACAAATGTAGCACATTCTTTGACAATCACACGTTTCAGTTTTTAAGGAAGTTACCAAACCACCGAATAGTTTTTTTATAGGTTGGCCACAGATTAATTTTTTTCAATTTAAGTTGGCAGGTCAGTATAACAGTAATTCTGATACATCTCTTCTCATTAGAGAGCACTGCAGTCGGGTTGTAAATAACTGTAGTTAGTGTTGCGTTCTTCTCTTAGCAAAATCTTGTTTCACGGGGGTTCTCCTAGCTTGCGCCGGAAAGTCGAAGTTCACAAACTCCGGGGGTCGTTTTCGATAAAACTTTATTCCCGCACTGGAATTACATAGCGGTGACAATCAGTAAACAACTTCACTCTACGCGCAGTGCTGCAGAGAACTCACTCCTTACAAAGAAGGACTTGCTAATCTTCTTGTTAAGCTCTCACCTTAACTCTGTCATGTCTGTTCTCTCGTGTGTTTTCTCCTGTTGCTTCGCCACGCTTATAAATTATACCCTTTACACAGTCTCTGGCCGCTAAGCGACTGACGTCACGTTACACAGCCAAGACAAATTTAGCCCCTCTCTGCCACGTCGCCAGGCAACAGCATGCGCAGAGAGGCTGATGTAAACAGCTCGATTGCACTATGATGTTCCTGTGCGTTCTAGAACCTTCACAACATAAGCTTTTACTTATATCTGCCTCAGTTCTCACGAGAACCCAGGTTCATATTTGTCTGTTGACAAGCAATAAAGTATCCGTAGAGCCCCATTTTCAAGATGCAACTGTAGAATGAATGAATTAATGAATGAACGAATGCATGAATGGGGTCTTACAGGCTATCAGCCTGTATTGGCTATATAAGGGCATTGACCACACATGTCACTAGGGTTCGTTAGCACAACAACCAGTCGAGTCTTGATTTCGCTAGTTTTTCGCCTTTTACGAATCTCGATGGGAGACACGAGGGGTGATGCTAACCCCCGACCCAAGGGGGTCCAGGGATGCCACTACAGAATTCAAGCAAGTTCGAACACCATACTTGCTGCGAGCCAAATCAGGTCAAGATTTCAGACCATGTGACCAAAGCATCTGTTTGTTTTTGTTTTTAATTAAAAAAATTAATTTGTTGTTTGGCTCTTCATCATGTTTAAGCGTATACATACGATTTCTGAGGCCACAATTTTTCATAGCACTACAATATTCAAAATCGCTGTCCCACTTCCGTGTTGCTTAAGAAAATGGTGAATGTATTACACAAAGTATTACGCACTACCTCTCAGCCTTCGTCAGGAACCAACCTTGGCTTCTTTTAAATCTAGCCTAAAAACCTTCCTTTTTCCCAAAATGGGGAAAGAGTAAACTCCACCATACCATCCATCACACTGATGCAATGCAAACCTGGTACCAATCAGATGTAATAGCCATGTACGATAGTATATATCGTGATTATTATCTTATGTTATGTGTATATATGTTTGATTGTTGTGTGCATGTTTGCACCTGCTATAATGTTTTGTATTAGGGTGTGCATTCTTTTCTTATGGGTGTGAATGTGTGCGTGTGTGCGCCTTAAGTCGCCTAAGTGGTGAGATATGTGCGCATGATAAATTATCGTATTATTATTATTATTATTACAAAGTGTCAAATCTTCCAAAACACCCCGGGCAAAGACCCCACTCTGGCCAACAAGGTTAGCCAGTCCCAACGTTCTATTTCACACTTCTGTGACTCTGATTAGAACTGTTCGAAGGAGGCAACTTTTGATTGGCACTTCACATCCCCGAGGCCATACTTGAGTCTCACTGCAGACTGCCTATTACGACGGTGATGTAACGGTTCAATCGTTGTGAGCTGACAAGTGGAAGAGTGAAATCAGGTATCAAGCAGATGCTGACTGTGGTGGCGTGAAAACGTTCTCAAAATGAAAGCTTCACATCTACTGCAATAACACGGAGTCCAATATACAACGTGGCCATTACCGACCACTTTTCCTTTCCTAAACACTTTCAAGGGTTTATTCAGAGCAAAACTGCGTTGATGGAAATATGCGCAGAATTTGAGGTGGTTTATCCATGCTTGTGCAATGAAAAAGCGGAATTACTACATATTAGTAACATGCAAGGCTGCACTCCATTGCGTAGGATTTTTAAATCCGGGAAAGACATTACCATTTAGTTTCGTAGGAAGCGTTTAACTGACTGATCAGCTTTATTGTCGGACTACAACTGAACCTGAATTTTTGTCATGGTTAACGTCAGTCCGTGTGACTTTAAAGTAAATTCTTTCTCTGTAATTCCTTTATAACATATGATCAAATCCCGCCTTTTTATTTTCGTGAGAATTGTAACCGGCCAATCGAAGAGTGCGGAGCCCAGTACACGCTGCCTCGATTCAAGAGCCTTTCCCTGATTTCATGTCTCATCCTTCCAATGCAGGGCGGACAGCAGGGGCGGGTTTCAAAATAGGTAGTCGATCTTGGTCGCAAGATCTTGCTTCGCAGTAAGAGCTAGCTAAAAAAGAAACTACCCCAGCGGCGAGCGAAGATCCAAGATGGCGACGACCGAGACTAGGGTTTATGTTTTGTGACGCTTCGACACTGAAAATATTCGATAATTCGTTCTCCGCTGACTCATGTGTCCCTTAATTTGTCACCTCGCTGCAATCTCAGCTGGACAATTGAAGTAGATTACGATTTTTTTCTTTATTGTGTGCACGATGTGTGGTTGACGGTGAGAAATCCTGCATTAAGTTCGAATTGAAAATTCTCTCGCAAAGAGACGTAACTCTACATTCTGACCTCCCTTTGCGTAAAGGAAAATCGCTAGTGCGCGGTAGTGTACATAGGGTCTTTGACTGCACTAGGCTCAGGAGTCACTTATCAGGGCATAGGTAGTGGTAATAAAAATGTTCAATTTACACAATAACCTCAAACCTTACCGTAAACCAAGAAAGTTAAAGTTAACCGAAGACTCGTCCAAAAACGTCACTCCTAGTGACACGATGCTCATGCTGTCCGCCATCTTGAATCTCACTAGCTAGGCACCGCTCAAACTGCCTCGCTCAATCTACCCTCGTCTACGATTGGCTCGCGAGCAAGCAAAGAATGAAACTGCCCAATTGGCGAGATCTGCGTAGATCTACCGAGATCTTCGCATTTTGAAACCCGCCCCAGAGCTCACACTGTTGAAGCGAAAGCGCTGTGACGATGGGTTTCAGTTAGTGGTGGCAGCATTCAATGGTGGTAGCATCCAGTGGCAGCAGCCATATTTGAATATGTAAGAACACCGTTTTATTTTAAGGCATCCTTGAAGACGATAGATGCATATTCATTCTTCGCCCTCTGCACATTTTCTCACAACGCGTAAGTAGGCGCGCTGGTATTTGCTATTAGAGTGTTGTGAAGGTTCTAGAAACGAACGGGAACATCATAGCACAATCGGGCTGTTTACATCAGCCTCTCCGCCCGTGCTGTTTCCTAGCGACGCAGCAGAGAAGGGCCAAATTTGTCTCGGTGTGTCACGTGACGTTAGTCGCGTCGCAGCTGGAGCGTGAGAGTATATTCAACCTTGTACTGGAAGTTTCTGGACCTGTGTAGGGTATATAAGTGCTAGAAAGCGACAGGCAGGTTAAGTACACATCAGAGTTAAGGTGAGAGCTTAACTAGAAGATAAGCGAGTCTTCTTTTGTAAGGAGTGAGTCCTCTGCGGTATACCTCGAAGAATATGTACCAAGAACAACGAGGAAGGTTACCTCTATTTGATTAATGGTACGTTAAATAAAAAAAAACTCCACAAGTGGCGATGTACATATACTATGTTTTTCAGAGGCGAAGCCAATTATCACTGTCGTCTTCATAGACAAGATTGTCCTGATGATAGAGGCACAGTCTGTTAAAAACCTGTATTGAAAATTGCTCTTTGATGTACCATATTGTACATATGCTGGATGAGCCCTTGTTATGGGCCGTTGGCCTGACATAATAAAGTCTGACGTCTGAAATGTGTGAAGTCTCTCTCTCTCTCTCTGTCTCAGTCAATCTCTCTCTGAGGATTTGCCAAAGTTTTGGTTAAATACTGCATCATTTCTATTCCAACGTTCTTGCTTGGATCAAGCAAGACATATGGGGGAGAGGTCGAGTTAGACGTGTGACAGGCGTGCCTGGACACGCATGCATGCAGCAGAACGCATGGTGTTGACACGTCATGTCTGCTGGCAGTCAACCAGTGCATGGTCATGGGTCAGGGCGAGGACGAAAGGTGGGGAATGTCAGTCGACAGTGGGAAGCAGAGAGAGAGAGAGAGAGAGAGAGAGAGAGAGAGAGAGAGAGAGAGAGAGAGAGAGAGAGAGAGAGAGAGAGAGAGAGAGAGAGCGAGAGAATGACCTGAACTGAACTAAATTGGACCGAACTGAATCGCGCAGACCTGAAATTTGTTTTAGACCATCGGTCCATTGCATTGAAATGTACACAAAATATTGCTGTACAGAACCATCATCATACTAGTTATGTGATCATGTATTTATATTAACAGATATTTTAATACATTCACCTTCACGTGGTCAATACAAACATTTGTCGTTTATGTACATAGCCACAGAGAGAGAGAGAGAGAGAGAGAGAGAGAGAGAGAGAGAGAGAGAGAGAGAGAGAGAGAGAGAGAGAGAGAGAGAGAGAAAGAAAGAGAGTGAGAGAGAGAGAAAGAGAGAGAGAGATAGAGAGAGAGAGAGACAGAGAAAGAGAGAGACAGAGACAGAGACAGAGAGGGGAGGGGGAGGGAGGGAGGGAGAGCTCATAACATCAGGTGCCCGTCAGTCATCTAAAATGTCCAGTCACGCTGTGTGATAGTCTATTATTTGCCTAACCGAAGCTCACCTAAACTCATGGACTAGTCTTTCACACGCCAAGGGCTAACCCACGGTGCCTCCTGGTAAGTTCAATTTGTCAGTGTTCCTCCTCTACCAGGCCCAGCAGGTGCTCTCTCTGCTGCTTATGCCGTAGCCCCCAAAAACGTTGTGGTTTGTCTCTGGGGAGACCAAGCTGCCTGGATACATTCTGAGCCGAGTACGAGAATATTTCTGCTTCGAGAATTGTGGATCTGAATCCGCGTGAGGCCAGGCGCTTCGCAAGTGACTCGCACTTCGCAAGTTTCATCTGTTGCCACTCTTCCCTGCTATTCTCCATTGGGACTGTCAACTCCAGGAAGATCATGCACTTTGCTCTCACCAAATATAACATAATGTCTGGTCGCTGGGTTTCTTCTCGATTTCCCCCGGGTAGTGGGGCTGAGTCCATGGCAATCTTCCAGTTCTGAGTGACATCCAGAATTCTGGGTGATCTGTTCCTTCTCTGGATTGCCAAAGACTTCTCTCCATCTTTGACAAAGTTTTGCAAGTGCTTGGCTGCTGGCGTGGTCTTTTTGGCCGTTTCAATGGCTGCCTTTTCTGCCTCTGCCAGGGGGTGGACTATTTGGTTGTTGTGCCAAGTATATCGGTTAAGAACCAGAGCCAATATGCACTCTGGTTGAGGATCTGATTCCGTCTACAGAGGAGACAGCTGGGTCCTCAATCTTCCTCCACTTGGCCAGGTCTCCTCCAAAGCATGGATATCCTAAATGAACAGTCATCAGCTTTGGACCATAACAGATGTTCTCGCCAAAGCCATGGCCCTTCTGATCGGTCTGGTTGTGACCAATTACCTCTTTGGTTCTACGACCCTCCATGGCCACATAGATTGCCTGTTGGATTCTCCATTTCCTTCCTGTCAGTTGACAGGACAAGTGGATCATCAGAGGTCTGAAGCATCATCTGAAGTCTGACCTTTCCAACCCTACACTCTTCTGTGATGAGATCCAACGGCAAGGAAAGCTTGGCGGTTTTTCCGTACAGTCCAACCTTGGAGAGACCTGAGGGTGCTCCCAGCAATCTTCTCAGTAACTTGCTATTCATGGATGTCAGTGCATCCACAGTGTTTGTGCTTATATCGTGCACCAACAATGGTCAGAGTCGTCTTGGAAGGTGGACGTGTTGGAAGTTCCACACCTTGCACTTCCCATGCAGGTTGCAGACAGAAACTATAGGATCAAAGTAGGTTAAGGAGAAAATCTATAATCTTCGCCATGCCTCGTTAGATTCAGAGCCGATTTCTTGGGTCTGGCTTAATGGGAAAGTCTGGTGCCGCCATCTCGGATAGCCCAAATAGGAAGGGAAATGGCTGAAACCCATCTTCTGCTGGCCAGAGTCTTTCCAAATGGCCTTGTTTCCAAATTTGATGGGATCTAGATCTTCTGGGAATGGCACCGGACATTAGTATGTGGATTAAGGTCATCAATAGAAGCTGCCCTTGTTCAAAACAAGCGTTTTACGTTGTTAGATGTCTGTCTGTAAATCACAACGTGCAGAGTACTATCATATGATCCATTCGTAGGGTTGTGACGTCTTACTACTGTAGCGGTGTCCCCGTGCGAGTTAAAGACCCACAGCGTCCCTCCTGCGCGACTCGTAAGAGGTGAATGACCATGGAAATCGTGACTTGGCTTGTTCACGCCCCGACCAGCTCTTGTGAGTTTCGTTATCAATGGCCTTACATAGCACACAGAGGCTGGCAGACCGTGAACTTTATTCATTCATCCATGCATTCATTCATTCATGTATTCATTCTTTCATGCATTCATGCAGTCATTCATTCATTCATGTATTTATTCATTCATTAATTCATTTATTCATTTATGCATTCATGTATTAATTCATTCATTCATTATTCATTCGTTCGTTCGTTCATTCATTCTATAGCAATATCTGTACAACCCCATACCATTTGCCAATCTGCGACATGGTATTTCAATACCAGGCAGCAAGAACATATTCCAAGCTGGACATAGTATGAATCGAGAGGGCAGCTGCATCACATTGCTCAACGGCGCCAGTCCTATGAACTCTGTTGCCAGAGGCTTCGCGACACGCGACAGAACTCACAGTTGTCACAGGAGGCCTTTTCGGAAGAGGCACCTTTTTTTCCCCACGCGGGACTCAGCAAACACATCAGAGCCACATAGTGCGGCTGTTCTCTGACACACCAGTGACACAGTTGAATTCAGGGAGATTGTTTGTGCGGAACGCGATTGAGCAGTCTAAGGCTGAAACTGCGCGCTGTATCAAACGTAGTGTACATTCATACATACACACACGCTTCTTTAAAGGCCTTTCCTGTTTTTCTTTTCCAATATAAAAGTCATCTCTTAGAAGCATCCGTGGTTGCGTTCCTCCCCTGACGTCTCATTATTTTACTTGGCCACCCAGCAGGGACCTCAACAACACAGAAAAAAGACTACGACCCTTGCTTCTTAGCTGACCTCAGCAAGAAGGAAGACGAATAGACGCATGGAACATGGCGTGCTAGCAAAGCACTTTTAACTTATCTATACCTCCCCACCTTCCCCTTTGTGAAGAAACATGCAGTTCTCAAGCCGCCTCTAGCTGAGCTGCTGGAGAAGGCCCCGAAAGATCAGCAGCCAGAGCTTCAACAGATAAGAGGGTCGGCAAGCATCTCTGGCACTCTGTATTAGTTGAAGATTGATATATAAATGCTGTAGTTGCTTCCATTGACCAACACTAAGGTACCAATGAAACATTACACACTCTCCATTGACCAACACAAAGTACCAATGAAAAATTGCACACTCTCCATTGACCAACACAAAGTACCAATGAAAAATTACACACTCGCGTACTGCTTCCATTCGATCCATACTGTAGAGAGACACGACGTCATAAACACAGTGCACTGTCAATATATGGAGGAACATCCCCCCCCCAAAAAAAAACCCAACAAAACACACACACACAAGCACACACAAAGAGACCATAAAGTGGAACAGGTAATGGCCCGTGAATTAAGAAAAACTTTGATACAACGGGGAAACATTTTGGGAAAATTGATAATAAAAATGGAAGTCAGCCTTTGGCGCCAAGCTTTCATGGCATGTGCACGCAAACCAATTTCATAGCCTTGAAAAAACACCCTGGAATACTGAATAAATCAAAGCAAAAGCGATGGCAAGAAACAGAATAGCTACATGGCAATGTGGAAAAATATGGCAAGGTGACTCATACAAACCAACGCTTGGAACTGTACGACCGTTCTGAGAAAATAATGACCATCCGATATATCTTTGGAATACATCACTACATGCACAATATTCATGCAGCTGTCTGGCACGGTCATACTTCGTGGCAATAGACCCTACACAACAGGCTCGATGTTAGGACCCGTGAGCGCAACACGAGACTCCAGGAATGTATCGTTACCTAGGAGCGTGTGGATAGCTCCAAACTTTGTTAATCCAGGTCTATTTGACGAAGCTTGGAGGCAGCAGATGACTGCGTGACTCTTACACACGTAAATATATCTTCACCTGATTAATGTATTTTGAGGTTTGGGTTCATGAGAAAAGACGCATGCCAGATACTTTGCCAGAAGTTGTTCTACACTCTAGACGGTGGATGGCGAAGTCTGTTACGAATGGACGGATTTGCTATTGACTTCAATGTATACTTTTATGAGATTTTGTCAGCGCAACCTACGTATTCAGACAAATCCAATTGCTAATGAGAAAGCGTGTGGTGGTATCTAATTGCATGTGCTCCATAAAAATTGTAATACCTTGCGTTGTGTTTTACGTGATATATTTAAATCGTCTTTCCAATGCAGGTGCCAGCTCTCGTTTGGATTGGCACAGCAGCGGATGGATGAGGAGAGCATGTTTGTGTGTAAGAAAATGGCCACGCTCCCCACCCACCCCAAATCCACCATCCCACCCCCACCCGCACCCCACCCCCACCACACCCCAACCCTAACCCCTCACCCCCACCTTCCCACCCTCCGGAAAGTTTATAATCGGGTTTGCACTATACGTCTCTATCGCACGATGTTCTTCGATGACTCTGCTTGTGTGATCGTCTTTTCGTGCCACTTTCAGTCTATCGCCACCTGGGTACCTTTCGTCTTCTCGACTCTTGAGGGATGTGTGCTCAGTCTGTTTGTATATTGATCGTTCCGTTATAATGCTAGGTTTTCTCCCTAGCAGTTTGTTTGCCAGCCTGCTTGCCCTTGTCTGTGTGTGTGTATGTGTGTGTGTGTCTGTACGTGTGTGTATGTGCTTGTGTGTGTGTGTGTGCATGTGTGTCTGCGCGTGTGTGTGTTTGTATGTGTGCGTGTCAGTGTCTGTGTGTATGTATGTGCGTGTATGAGTGTGTGTGTGTATGAGTGTGTGTGTGTGTGTGTGTGTGTGTGTGTATGCGTGCGTGCGTGCGTGTATGTGAATGAATCCGTATATCTGCCTTCTCCTTGTCGGCCCTCTTGTCTGTGTGACTATTCGTTGGTGTGTCTCAATGAGGCCTATCTGTCAGCCTGTGTGTCTGTGTATCTGTGTGTCTATGTGTGTCTGTCTGTGTGCCTGCCTGCCTGCGTGCGTGCTTGTCTGTCAATGTGTCTATAATTAAGTGACGTATCCAGACACGAATCATGGAGAAGAAACTGTTTTATTTGTATATATGCACACATGATATCAAGAACAAGCACGCGCTCTAATACGTTAATTCGAAAGCAAAGTAAAATTTCGCAAAGCAGGTATCATTCTGAAGCAACACTTAGTATATGGCTGGCGTGAATTGTTCGACATCAATGACATATATCAAAAGACAGATCGCAAAACTTGCTACGAGCAGGGTTTGTTTTTCTTTCTTCAAGGAGAATAATGTTAGAATTGGATGCAGGTGCAGTTTCCAAACGCTTTTCTCGGCCAGGTCATCGCCCCGAGCCAGCGTTTCCCCTTCCTGTCGTGAAGAGTTCCCATAATCTGACATTGTTTATCCCATCCCACACACTCCAGCCTAATTCCCCGACACTTCAACACCACTCCAACCCCATCCTCTTTTCTCTGCATCCAATTAGTGACATGAACGTGATGGATGCGTTTGGTTTTCATTTTCAACATGTCATCATTTCTACCAGCTTGCTGAGATTTTCTCGATTAAAAAAACACACACCATGTTCTCCACGAGAACAATGAGAGCCACTGTTGATCATAAGAATAGTTTTCTTCAATCGATTTATTTACTTATTTATGTGCTGATCTCTATGCAGGGGATCAAGAACCAATTTTATACATAATTATATCCTCTTTGGAGCATTCCCGCCTCGTTTTTGTTTCTCGACCACTTTTAAGATGGAGACGATTTCAAATTGTAAGAGCAGGGCTGGAAGGCTTTGAAAGGGGATACGAAACTTCGCGAACTCAGAAAACTCGCCTCTTCTTAGGGTCAATGAGAGAGAGAGAGAGAGAGAGAGAGAGAGAGAGAGAGAGAGAGAGAGAGAGAGAGATTGTCTTTATGGCCGGAGAAGAGTTCACTAGGGGTGATATGGTAATTATCCTATTCAGGGAACCAATCAGCATTCAGCCTTCTTCGCCGTCTTGCGTGATCGCTTGAAGTTGGATTAAGATTGAACGCTGATGTTCTAACTGAATTCACATCATCGAATGACTTTCTGGCCGCAAAGCACCTTCTTGACAGGTATGTATTGCTTTGCATTTCGTAAAAATATTCCATAGGGGTGTATACGTTGATAAACAAGCTTGCATTCTTCGATAATAATGAAAATTAGATGATGTACAACTAGGTCTATGCCAAGTTCGATTTCACAACGCCTGCTACAAAAAACAAAGCTAAAACACCCCCATTATTGCAGCAAATCATTTTATTACACATTACACCGTAAATTTATTCACAAACACGATCGGAACGCATCAGAAACGCGTCGACAAACAAGCAGTTTTACATGTCTCTAAGCGGTGTGATTACTTCCCATATTCCTTCCCGCTTGGGGGCGCAACGTGTCTCGATCCTCACAACAATGAGCTAATGAGCTATCTTTGTGTAACTTATAATCTTTGACTGAACTGAACGAAACAACGTCAAAGTTTAGGCTACCGCGTAGCGGCACATTACACTGGGAAGGAAGACGCCAACGAAAAACCAAGAGCGAGCGAGCGAGCAAGAGAGAGAGAGAGAGAGAGAGAGAGAGAGAGAGAGAGAGAGAGAGAGAGAGAGAGAGAGAGAGAGAGAGAGAGAACTGAACAACATTAATGTTTATGCCACCGGCCCATTACATTCGGAAGGAAGATGCTAACGAAAAGCAATTATGTACAATGAGTGCTTAAAAAACTTGCAACCAGTTTTGGCACGCGCAACACGCACGGGTGAACAGTCTCAGTTTGTGAGAGAGTTCATGTTTTCCATGCAGCCAGTGAAGGTTGCTGTCGCCTCGGCGGCGTCCTGCTCGTGTCTGGCTTGTCTGCGCTAGCAGCATCCCTGACACATTGACGAACACCTGATAGAAGAGTAGGTCGGGTGTTTCCGGGGGTCCTTGTTGGAGACGGCAGACAGATTTTCTTGTGGGACTTCTCACTGCCACGCGGGCAATGAACAGAAGTAGAGATGAAACTTGATCTGTCACACTCTGTCTACATGCCTCCGCAATCCTACAGCTCAGTTGTCTCACTTGTTCATCTAAAACACGAGGCATGTTTTGCGAAATCTCGTTCATCGCACTTCAGAGGTCTTCTAACGTTGCCTCGTTGTTAGGAGATGATCCTGAGGGGAAGTATTTCTGTGGCGGAAAATTCCTCACTGGGGATCCAGGCTGCTACTTCTTCAAGGTTGTCATCAGCGTGGGAAAGGTCAAAGGTCACAAGTGATGTGGTGAGCGCAAACAGTTCTTTTCGCGACATCAATTTCGATTTGATTGAATTTCGAAAATATATTGAAAAGTTTTTGCTCATGTTCTCTCGCTCGCTGTTAGTCCCGTCGTCTCTTGGCTGGTGTTTTCTTGCGCCAGTAGCCACGCTCGTCACTCGTGAGCATTGGCTGACCGTCGCGCTGCCTGAATCGACAACACTTTCAGACGCGTGTTGTAATTCGGCGAGTCGCGCGAGATGTCTCGCAGCGAGATTGGCGAGCGCGAGATGCGGCTCTACAACGGGCAAACAGCAGGCGAGGCGGAAACTATGGCGTCGACCGACAGAGCTGGTTTGAAACGAGTGTTATTATTGGAGTTTCTTGACGATTCTGACCTAGATTATGACTGCATATTTTATCGACCCCAACGTCCCCAATGCGACCACAAAATCTCAAGAATTTTCAACGCTGTTCTGTGAAATTACCAATCATGATCATCATGTTGATCATGTAATGTGTTGATTGTTGCTGCCATTTCGAAACAGAATACTAAAGTGGAACTAGCGCGGAAAGAAACGAGCACAACTGAAACAAACTAGTAGATATCCACACCCTCCCTATTCCCATTCCACGTAAAATTACTCAAGAATACTGAAAGAACACTTACGTTTTAATATTGTGTCCCATTCCTCCGTCGCAATGCGACAATTGAAAAAAGTCCCATCGAGAAACAGAATTCCAATGCAGGTAGTCGCCATTTTGTTTCTCTGGCAAGACTTGGCGAGCTGCAGAAAGAGCCTCTCGCCAAGTCTTGCGAGACACGCGAGCCACTCGCCGCCTTACAACGGCATGGCCCCACTTGCGAGATACTCGCATGGCTCGCTACTTACAACGCACGTCAGGTTCACCATCCACTTTCCAACTTGTCGGCTCCTCCGTTGTCAATAGAGATGTCAGATGCGACTACAGGGCAGCAGGAGGTCAAGCGACTGGCATGGTGTACCCTGTTATTTCACCGTGCTGTGCCTACGTTCCTCGCTCATAAGGACGCACTTGCTGTGAAGGCGGGAGGCCGAGGGAGGTCCAGGGCTCCCTCGATGCTTCCCGTTGCAGTGAACCGGATGAGCCAAAATGGCGGAGACAGTGCGAGTTGGGCTGGTGTTCGGAGATAACAGAACCTGTAATGTGCTTCTTAGGGTCCGAGAATGAAAAAGTATACGTACACGGAATCATTTGCTATTCGATTGTCCATTTGTATATTTTGAGGAGTAGGTGTATAGGTTATTTCTGGACATACACTGCCGAAAATTTTTTATCGCTTGCAAACACGCAACACCGTACACGTACGCTCTATGAATTATGTCCCTTGAATTGATGGAAATGAATCGAGGCCTAATATTTTCGACAAAACTGTCTACAGTTGAACCGGGTTGCTTTTTTGTTGTTGAAAAAGTTCCCATGCCATTCGATATGACACCATGGTGTGTTCTATCAAATGAAAAACTGATGTGATATATGTATCGTCAGTTATTTCGTCTATCGTCAACTTCTTCACTGACTCTGGCGCCAGGATGCAGCCATGTTCTTCCGCCTTGCCAGTTGATGATTGGCCGTTTTTTTAAAGCTGTAGGAGCGTCTCGCTCGCCTTCGACTAGCCATCGAGGGAGAATCTCGAAATTTGTGCCTAATAAACGCGCTCATTGAGGCCGAAAAGCAATTGGTCCACAGCCGCCAAGGTAGTGGCATTCCGAAGAGAAAAATTAATAACGATCATGTTGACCTCCCGGATGCTACAACGTCTCGGCATAATGGCTCAGTACAAAACAGTGACCATATGGACATGAAAAATAATGGGAGGCGATCAAAACAGCGCACATGTCGCACACGACCGATGGCAGCTGCACTGTTCTAATGCTCCCTCATTATTTGTACTGCATTCTGTTGAGCTGTCCCCACCCCATTCCACCCCCACTCCATCCCCACTCTTAACTTATTCCATCCTCATCCCCACCCACTCCATCCTCATCTCCACTCCCACCTTACTCCGTCCCCATCCCCCCCCCACACCCCACTCCATCCCCAATCCCACTCCCACCTTACTCCATCCCCATCCCCATCCTCACCCCCACAACCACACCCCCACCCCCACCCCACCCTCACCCCCACTCCATTCCCACTCCCAGCGCTCGAGAGCTGCACAAATATGGTGTGACCGGGTGAAATAAAGCCCGAAGTCTTTACATGGACACTCTCTCTCTCTCTCTCTCTCTCTCTCTCTCTCTCTCTCTCTCTCCTCTCTCTCTCTCTTCTCTCTCTCTCTCTCTCCCCTCCCCCGCCCCCCCCCCCCCTTCACCCCCCCCCCCAGACATTTGTTCCCCTCTCTCCTCCCTCTATCATGTATCCTGCGTCTCAGACGCCCATGCTATATATGTTGTAAGACCAGCCTACTATGTAGCTTATCAGTCCGGGAGGGTGGCAGAGCCGCCTTCCCTTATCGTTTGTTAATTGAACTTGACATGTGACCGCTGACAGTTTCCCTCCTGTCGTTCTCGCGCGCTATGCCTAAATTGTTAGAAACAAGAGACAAATTTGATGCTTTCTCTAAATTAAGACATCTGATTGCAATGGTGCAATATTCATTCGGTTGACTTTGTTATGCCGATCGAGGCAACACTTGGTGTGAATAATTTTGAGTAAGTATAAGGCAGCAATGAGCCTTTTTCGATCATTAGGAAAACACAACCCAGAGACAGGCTGAGATCCGCGAGATCCCAAGCCTGGCTCCCCTGAGGTCCGCGCATTTCTTTGATTTGGAGTGAATGTCGGCAGGTCGAGAGAGACGCCAACCACCAGTCTCTTGAGAGACCCCATACCATCTGGGGAGAGATCACTGTCACCATGGTCTTGGGTTGGACAACCCAGAGACTGGCTGAGATCCGCAACTGCTGATCCCAAGCCTGGCTCCCCTGAGGTCTTTGCATTTCTTTGATAAAGAGGGACTATCTGCAGGTCGAGAGAGACGCCCACCACCAGTCTCTTGAGAGACCCCATACCATCTGTGGGAGAGATCACCGTCACCACGGTCTTGGGTTGGTCCAGGCCATTATCATCAGGCCTGGGACTAGCCCGAAGCTCCTATACCCATGGGTAAAAATAAAGTTGTGGAAAACAGCAGCGATTTTGTCTCATGCCTGGGCCCTTGACCCATCAAGCCTTGCCTCCACCCTCATCACAATGGGATCCTGTTTTTATCAGGACTGTTGTAGAGTGACATATAATTGTTATTGGAAACCAAACTGTTTTCCTCTTTCTCTGTCGCGCTCCTAATGAAAATCTGGAGCTCATATCTACTTGGTATATTTGCGAATGATGCCTACTATCATTTGTGATGAGTACAAAGCTACAAAAATGTGGTGCAAAGGTGGTGGTGATGGTAACAGTGGTGGTGATGATAGTGGTGGTTACGACAGAGATAGTGATGGTTGTGTTAGAGGTGGTGGTGATAGTAGTGGTGGTGATAGGGGTGTTGGTGATAGTGGTGGTAGTGAGATGATGGCTGGATGTGACTGCAATAAAGCTGGAGGTGGTGATGATGACAGAGCTGGTAATTGCGGTAAGGTAATGGAGGTGGTGATGGTAGTGGTAGTGGTGCAGAAGAAGAAGAAGAAGAAGAAGAAGAAGAAGAAGAAGAAGAAGAAGAAGAAGAAGAAGAAGAAGAAGAAGAAGAAAGAGAGAAGAAGAAGAAAGAAAGAAGAAGAAGAAAGAAAGAAGAAGAAGAAAGAGAGAAGAAGAAGAAAGAGAGAAGAAGAAGAAAGAGAGAAGAAGAAGAAAGAGAGAAGAAGAAGAAGAAGAAGAAGAAGAAGAAGAAGAAGAAGAAGAAGCAGAAAAGAAGAAGATGAAGAAAAAGAAGAGGAAAAAAGAAGAAGACGAAGAAGAGGAAGACGAAGAAGAAGAAGAAAGAAGAAGAAAGAAGAAGAAGAAGAAGAAGAAGAAGAAGAAGAAGAAGAAGAAGAAGAAGAAGAAGAAGAAGAAGAAGAAGAAGAAGAAGAAGAAGAAGAAGAAGAAGAAGAAGAAGAAGAAGAAAGAAGAAGAAAGAAGAAGAAAGAAGAAGAAGAGGAGGAGGAGGAGGAGGAAAAGAAAAAGATAATAACGAGTGAAGTGATGGCAATGGTTATGGCAAGGCAGTGATGGTGATGTGGTAGTGGCAATAGTGGTGGTACCTATGATAATGTAGGCGGTGGAATTGGTGGCAAAAGAAATTGGTGGTGTTGGCGTCAGTGGAGTTGGTGATGGCGATATTGGTGATAGTTGTGATAATGATGGCGGTGGTGATGAGGAATCAGAACTATAATGCCAATTGCGGATTGATCCGATATATTTATTTGGGTCCCTGGTGTGGCTAGAAAATCCAATCGCGAAGGTCGGGGGCAGCGTAGACATTGGAAGGTTCCTGTCGGAGATGTGAGTGTTTGGATCTTTCGATCCTCACTGTTAGACATGTTACTCTCTGGCTTCAGTACCTCGTTATGGCTTGACATTTGTATTTTTCACAACGCACGACGAACCAAGACTGTTTGTAACTAGACAAGTAAATGTAGACACAGCAGTGAATGTGTTCATTTCTAAAACCAAGAACAATCGTTTCTCGCAGGCAAGTTTATATCGGATGTTGGTTGGCTGGTAGAACCTAGCCCATCCCGTAAAGACTTACAATAGAGCGAGGCATTGTTGATTGCTGACCAGGTTTAGCAGAAGCACTATCTGCTCAAATGTTCAGCGCATTTTATGATAAGATACTGTCTCGTAACCGAAAGGATGGCGAGAAAATGTCCCTTGGACGTGAGTTGTGGTGGGTACTGAAAATGGCTACAAGTAATATCATCATGGTGTAAGAACATAACTATCATTAAGACAAATGTCTGAGGCTGTGTGTGACATTTTATTCGACGCTGATTGCCCAAAGGGTCAAGCAACAGCTATTCATGTTTCTGAGCGCGTTGCATCCATGTATGCAGGCGTCGCGTGGGGATGGTGGTGGGGGTGGGGATGGGGATGGAGTAAGGTGGGAGTGGGGATGGGGATGGAGTAAGGTGGGAGTGGGTGGGGATGAAGTGGGTGGTGGGTCGGATGGGGATGGAATTATAAGGTAAGAGTGGGGATGGGGTGGGGCTGGAATGGGGTGGGGACAGTTCAACAGAATGCAGCCCCAAATAGTGTACAAATAATCAGGGAGCATCGCGTGAGTACAATGGAAGGAAAGCCAGGCACACGGGGATTCTATAGGGGGTTGTCGGGAGACAGATGTTGCCATTGTAACCCCACTGAGAGGTCCGAAAGCAAAATAATGTAAGGTCATGCTGTGGTGCTCTCCATTGATTCCCTCTCTCCACATCTCTCGAGATGCGGCAGGCTGTATTGACTCCTCAGTGGTTCAATTATTAGGGACGAATGACACCGCAAACCACACACATGCAGCGATTAATTATGAAAATGTATGCTTGGAGCAAGTCCGCCACAGGACTGCTGACGTGGACAGGGAGCCGTATACCACAGCAGGCGTCCATGAGGGATGGATGTCCATTGCCAGGGTCAACACTGGTCGTGCTGGCAAACCCTGACAGCCATTTACCCGTCCCGCCCATCTTCTGAGCAAGCAGGTTAGAAGACAACACGGCGCCGAACGGTCATTTCGCACTACAAGCACAAAAACTCATCCAGCGGTACAGCGTGAAGTATGGCAAACTAACAAATTAGTTCTTTCATTTACAAGCGAGATATCTTGCGACATGTGTGAGACATAATCCCAACTGATGAATGGTTTTTGTTCGCGCTGTGTGCTTGCCAAAGGCACCAGATTACAAGGATTGACACATTTGAGAGCGCTAAAACACTGTTGTCAGTCACTGTATCCATCGTGCTTTTACGTCTTGGGATGAGTAGAGGAAAGGAAAAGGTGTATTTTTTTGTGACTTTCGACTCGACCCATTGATGGGTGCTCAAACCGCATACTTTTACTTCTTGGTCATCAGGACACTTTTTAAGTATCACCCTAACACCATCTGAACTCTCTGGAAAGCATACAACCAGACTGTGGATAAACGCGCCCAAAAGTGAGCTTTCACAATGTTACACCTTGGCTCTCACAGGTAGGACCTTCCGGTTTTACTCTTCGGTATTTACGCAGTTGCATCTGAAAGGGAAATGAAATAGTGTCGTCCGTCAACCAAAGGTGAAAATGACCAGTATCCTTGTCTCTCCTCCGAGGAAAGCACTTTCATCCTTTAACACTATATCTTCCTTTCACCTCATCCTGTAAAAAGACGTCATATTTAAAAATATGCAATACATTCCGTGTCGATATATATATATATATATATATATATATATATATATATATATATATATATCCCTTTCTGGCTCTCTCTGTTTTACGATGCCTTTGCTATATCAATGTGGCAAAATGTTGCACGTCGTGTTGTATTTCATCTTGAGCTGCTGGTTGTCACCAGTCACGCTGTCAAAGAGTTTGGGTCATTATGTCTCTTCCAAGGGTTTGACTGAAAACGATGGCGCAGATTTCTCTGATCCCATGGAAGTGCACAGGTGGAACTGGCCTGATGTCCAGTCAGGAGATGATAATGCTGCGCAGATTTAACTGGCTTTGCGATTCCAGTCTCACCGTTTCTTAAGGCAAATGTCAGTGGAATCGCCACTTGAAATCTCTTAGGGTAAATGTGTATAGTGTCATATATTGTCAATTGATGGCCGTTCAAAATGATAAATTATCGCAAGATTGTCCTCGCTTTACGCTGAGAAGTCTGGAGAAAATCGAAACGCAACTGAAAAGAGGAGGTCTGGTTTCTACGAGTAAAGTACAAGAGCGTAGGCAGACATTAAATATCGATTTTTGGAAGCGTGGATTATGCTGTTGGTCTAGTGCTCCGCGAGTGTTGAATAAATTGCATATTTTGCCCATTATTCTTCCATGCACCTCTCTGGCACTTCAAGTAGTGCCATTTTATGGATGAATTCTAGAACTGATAATCTGACATTTTACATCAACTCACGCGAGCTTGCTCGCGATGCAGTCGTATATAATGACCGTTTTATGAACCATTTAATATTCTGGAGTTCATCCAGTGCCATGGCAGCAATGACATTCCTCAAAGAATAGAAACTAAGACGCAAAAAAAACTGTACCATTTCCGCTCTTTCCTTAGAGTGCCGTTTACATGATTCCTGAAACAGAAAAACTGACTCGTCCGTTTGAGTGCAGTATGCAATACATTATTTCGACATCCAGAATAATCATGAAGAATTGCTCTCACAGATGACAGGTCCGATCTCGCTTCCTGCAGCTGCAGTCTTAGACAAAGGTCATCCTCACTACGTTCCCTGGAATCTCAACCTCCGGTTTGCTACAAAACATAGTTGATGCATTCATACTGTCTTTTAATATTGCATATTGTTCATCAAAGCGGCAGGCGGCTAGTGATAGACTCCAAGCAGAGGGAAGCGAGCTTAAATAAATGTTCGGAATGAGTTCGATTGTCCAAGCTCAAAAGTTGCCAGGGTGTCTCTGTCGGGGATCAACACCGTTACCGCCTTTTCTACAAAACGGATGCAATGGAAAGGCTACAAAACAAAAGCCTCCAGAGAAGTGGGACAGCTGGAGATTTTTAGAAGAAATGTCCCCGTCCTCAAGTGCTTCGACTCTCTCCTTCTGGCGATTCCTCGGGGGGTGTTGGATGGCCCCCACCCAGTCATGAAGCCCCTAGATGCCCAGCAGGTGTCTAAAAGGGTATGTCACAGTGTGTGACGGTCTCTTTTATTGCGCGCGTGAGCGCGCGTGTGCATTTGTGTGTGTGTGTATCTGCCTGTGTTTGTGTCTGAGTTTGCGCGCGCGCGCGCGCGCGCGTGTGTGTGTATTTGTGTGTTTATGTATGTGTGTATTTGTGTGTGTGTGTGTGTGTGTGTTTGTGCGCGCGTGTGTATGTGCGTGTGTGTGTTGTTGTGTGCATGTGTGTATAAGGTTGAGGGATGGATGGATGATGGAGTTTTACGGCCTTTGTAGGTAATATAAAGCCATTCATCTCGATATCGTATCATCAGAGCTGTAGGTTATATAAAGCAATTCATCTCGATATCATATCATCAGAGCTGTAGGTTATATAAAGCAATTCATCTCGATATCATATCATCAGAGCTGCAGGTTATATAAAGCAATTCATCTCGATATCATTACATCAGAGCTGTAGGTTATATAAAGCCATTCATCTCGATATCATACCATCAGAGCTGTAGGTAATATAAAGCAATTCATCTCGATATCATATCATCAGAGCTGTAGGTTATATAAAGCCATTCATCTCGATATCGTATCATCAGAGCTGTAGGTTATATAAAGCAATTCATCTCGATATCATATCATCAGAGCTGTAGGTTATATAAAGCCATTCATCTCGATATCGTATCATCAGAGCTGTAGGTTATATAAAGCAATTCATCTCGATATCATATCATCAGAGCTGTAGGTTATATAAAGCAATTCATCTCGATATCGTATCATCAGAGCTGTAGGTAATATAAAGCAATTCATCTCGATATCATATCATCAGAGCTGTAGGTAATATAAAGCCATTCATCTCGATATCATACCATCAGAGCTGTAGGTTATATAAAGCAATTCATCTCGATATCATATCATCAGAGCTGTAGGTAATATAAAGCAATTCATCTCGATATCATATCATCAGAGCTGTAGGTTATATAAAGCAATTCATCTCGATATCATTCCATCAGAGCTGTAGGTTATATAAAGCAATTCATCTCGATATCATATCATCAGAGCTGTAGGTTATATAAAGCCATTCATCTCGATATCGTATCATCAGAGCTGTAGGTAATATAAAGCAATTCATCTCGATATCATACCATCAGAGCTGTAGGTAATATAAAGCAATTCATCTCGATATCATATCATCAGAGCTGTAGGTTATATAAAGCAATTCATCTCGATATCATATCATCAGAGCTGTAGGTTATATAAAGCCATTCATCTCGATATCGTACCATCAGAGCTGCAGGTTATATAAAGCAATTCATCTCGATATCGTATCATCAGAGCTGTAGGTTATATAAAGCAATTCATCTCGATATCATACCATCAGAGCTGTAGGTAATATAAAGCCATTCATCTCGATATCATATCATCAGAGCTGTAGGTTATATAAAGCAATTCATCTCGATATCGTATCATCAGAGCTGTAGGTTATATAAAGCAATTCATCTCGATATCATATCATCAGAGCTGTAGGTTATATAAAGCAATTCATCTCGATATCGTATCATCAGAGCTGTAGGTAATATAAAGCAATTCATCTCGATATCGTATCATCAGAGCTGTAGGTAATATAAAGCAATTCATCTCGATATCATATCATCAGAGCTGTAGATTATATAAAGCAATTCATCTCGATATCATACCATCAGAGCTGTAGGTAATATAAAGCCATTCATCTCGATATCACATCATCAGAGCTGTAGGTTATATAAAGCAATTCATCTCGATATCGTATCATCAGAGCTGTAGGTAATATAAAGCAATTCATCTCGATAGCATACCATCAGAGCTGTAGGTAATATGAAGCAATTCATCTCGATATCATATCATCAGAGCTGTAGGTTATATAAAGCAATTCATCTCGATATCATATCATCAGAGCTGTAGGTTATATAAAGCCATTCATCTCGATATCGTACCATCAGAGCTGTAGGTTATATAAAGCAATTCATCTCGATATCGTACCATCAGAGCTGTAGGTAATATAAAGCAATTCACCTCGATATCGTATCATCAGAGCTGTAGGTTATATAAAGCAATTCATCTAGATATCGTATCATCAGAGCTGTAGGTAATATAAAGCAATTCACCTCGATATCATACCATCAGAGCTGTAGGTTATATAAAGCAATTCATCTCGATATCATACCATCAGAGCTGTAGGTTATATAAAGCCATTCATCTCGATATCGTATCATCAGAGCTGTAGGTTATATAAAGCAATTCATCTCGATATCATACCATCAGAGCTGTAGGTTATATAAAGCCATTCATCTCGATATCATACCATCAGAGCTGTAGGTTATATAAAGCAATTCATCTCGATATCATACCATCAGAGCTGTAGGTTATATAAAGCAATTCATCTCGATATCATATCATCAGAGCTGTAGGTTATATAAAGCCATTCATCTCGATATCATATCATCAGAGCTGTAGGTTATATAAAGCAATTCATCTCAATATCATATCATCAGAGCTGTAGGTTATATAAAGCCATTCATCTCGATATCGTACCATCAGAGCTGTAGGTAATATAAAGCCATTCATCTCGATATCATATCATCAGAGCTGTAGGTTATATAAAGCAATTCATCTCGATATCGTATCATCAGAGCTGTAGGTAATATAAAGCCATTCATCTCGATATCGTACCATCAGAGCTGTAGGTTATATAAAGCAATTCATCTCGATATCGTATCATCAGAGCTGTAGGTTATATAAAGCAATTCATCTCGATATCATACCATCAGAGCTGGTTAGAATAAGGGAAAGTCAAGTCACGATGTTACTTACTAATCGCGTAGGTAAACGCTGTCGATCAATTTATGGATAAGATAGGATGTAAGGAATCTCTCTCTCTCTCTCTCTCTCTCTCTCTCTCACACACACACACACACACACATACACACACACACACACACACACACACACACACACACACACACACACACACACACACACACACACACACACATGTAGAAATTTGTGGAGCCACTGCAGCAGTTGTGTTGGGAAACTGTGTGTACAGGGTTTGTGTACACACACATACACACACACACACACACACATACACACACACACACATACACACACACACACACATGTAGAAATTAGTGGAGCCACTGCAGCCGTTGTGTTGGGAAACTGTGTGTACAGGGTGTGTGTACATACACATACACACACACACACACACACACACACACACACACACACACACACACACACACACGCACACACACACATGCACAAGTACAAATAAAGATTTATTACGAGTTCCACCAAGAAGAAATCCAGCCGTTTCTGACTCTCAGGGCTGCATTAAAGAATGAATCTTCCAACAGCTGAGTGAAATGCACCATTACCCTCGATCCGTCTTGCTCCATCAAAGGAACAGGAGGCCTCCCGTGTTCCAGCAGACTGCGTCCTCAGATTTTCTTCAACGGTCTGCAAGCTGGCTCGGTCGGGCTGGTCAGGATCAACGCCAGTTTCTTAGTACGAAGGTCCGCTGGAGGTCCTTCTAAAAAATCTCGCTGGGTGGTTGCCAACTGACCAAGAAGTATACTGACTTTTAAGGCGTCGTAAAAGACAGCCATTTCACCTTCAGCATTCCATTGGTTACGGGTTTCATGCCAGTATGCTTCGAACAAACTTCCCTGCATCAGTGGTTACCATGATGCATGAAGGAACTGTTCCAAAAAGGACGCTGGGACATATAAAACAACATGGCTTTAACAAGGATAATCACCGCTATATGCTGGCCAACTTCGTAGTGTACAAAGGTTATCTTTCTCTCTCAATCATCTCTGCTTCGTTCCGTTCTTAAGGCGTCGGCCAGGGACGCTCGTTTGTTCTCTCTGCTGCTGCTCTGCGGTTATATCGAGATCAGTTTAAGATCTGTGTGTAACTGGAAGACATTTGACCTCAAACTGACGAGGCCGTCGAGAGTGAAGGAAAGCATTGAACATTTGCTGAATGTTCACATACATGAATTACACACATCCGCATAGTCGGGCGAGCAGGAAGCAAGGAGACGGTAACAGATGCTAGCACTCATGCTGTCTGACGCATTAAAACTAACATATACAAAGGGGGAGAGAGAGAAAGAGAGACAGACAGAGAGAGAGAGAGAGATAGATAGATAGATAGAGAGAGAGAGAGAGAGAGAGAGAGAGAGAGAACACTTCTTGTCCGTCGGGATCGACGACAGCCATTCAGTTATCCGTGGGCAGGGGAGTCGCAGCAGGTTGCTGTGTGCACAGATGGCCTGTGGTTTGATACCTCGGGCTTTCCTGGCCAGCCTCTTCTTCTCGGCTGCAGCAGTTCTATTTGCCTCACATTTCAGGGAGCCCGGGTAGACACAGGAGCACACACACACACACACACCCGTACACACGCGCACACACCCAAGCAGACGTACATACACGCGCACACAGGAGCGAAAGTCACACAGACACAGACAGACAGATACAGAGTTAGAGACAGGCACAGAGACAGGGATACGGAGAGATAGACACAGAAACATACGGAAACAGAGACAGGGGCATCGACATAAAAACAAAATGAGACAGAAAGGCGCCGAGACCATTGTAGCAAGACAGACGCAGTGTGTGTGTGTGTGTGTGTGTGTGTGTGTGTGTGTGTGTGTGTGTGTGTGTGTGTGTGTGTGTGTGTGTGTGTGTGTGTGTGTGTGTGTGTGAATATAGGCCTATGTGGATGTGGTGCGTGGATTCTCTCTCTCTCTCTCTCTCTCTCTCTCTCTCTCTCTCTCTCTCTCTCTCACACACACACACACACACACACACACACACACTAACACACACACACGCACGCACGCACGCACACACGCACACACACACACACATACACACACACACACACTGACACACACACACACACACACACACACGCACACAGAGAAACAGGTGATAAAGAAGGGGGAAGAAAAGACACATTTAGACTTAGATAAGGGAGGGATCATCGGGTGATAAAATGCCGCCTAATGGACAGACGACCTGGCACATTCAGAGATAATGGACACAATCAGACGTGAAAACGAGCAGCACTCCAGACTGTCTTACCAGCCCGGACCTACGAACCGTTTTCGATCAATAGCAATTAAATGGGAATTACCATACAAGGCGCACAGTCGCTCTTTGACTTCGACTAATACACTGACCAGGATGCCAGTGATTTAATGAAACACAATTCTCAGGGCGCTTGCATACATTCACAATAATTAAATCCCATCAATCCTGGCTTTCGACACATTATGAGCTCCTTCCGTAATGCAGGGGTCATGTAAATATTATACTGTGCTCTGGGTTATTGCCACATATTGATTTTCCTCGTTCTTTGAAATAGAGTACACAAAACAAATTGTTCGTGAGTAGATTAGACAGTGAAACGAATAGGTCTACCGGATGATGGCTAAAGTTACATTTAGGGACTTATGTATTTTGACTTATGTGGGAATAAAGATAATGTCACCTTGAATTCACCCAGTTCCACATTGTGATTATAAAAATTATTCTACGATGAATCGAGTATAGCAGTTTTGTACTGCTGTGTAGTGCTTCCGTTGGAAGAAACAACTCTATGGATAGACCCACGAGGTTTTTGGTTATCTGATGATGATCATCGCATTTGATACAACGCATATTGTCGCTGTCGTACTGACGTGTCTTGAAAAATAACTCGCGCAAAACACACATATTGTTTCATTAGTAAAACATTTTCATACAAAAACTGTTAAAATACTTTCAATTTCGGCGCACTCATCAATCGGGTTTCACAAAATTCATGTTAAAATACAAAGGACTGTTTCTGTCCAATTGAATTGCGAATACCAAATATTTCAATAATAGCTAATGATTAAAAAAACATTCTTCACGGCACGCAGGTGCTGGAGCAATCAGCACATCACATGACTCCTACTGACTTGTCTTGGCACACACGCCTGAATTCCAAAGTCTTCTCAAACACGACCATATTCGAGTTCTGTCATCCAGCTCTGACAACGCTTCCTTCTCTTTCTGGGCCATGCTCATTGCATGAAGGACTGTAAGATCCCCAACTACACACTATGTGCGAGCAAACTCTCCTTGAGAGGCAGAACAAATGCGATTTGAAGAAACAGGCACCGACTCCGAGAGGCGAGCACAAACAGCAAAGGACCAAACTCCCTGGAGTCTAAAGCGAAACAGAGCAGGGAAGACAAGTAGGTCCAGGGTAGTGGAGAAACGAACAATCAATCTCTGGTAAAGCGCTCAGCCTGTGCGCTGCACTGGAAAATACGCAGCAATGTACCAGGCTGGTGAAGCTACCCACAGTTGCGCCTGCTGAGACGGAGGCTGTTATCCATTGCATGATCTGCAAGACATCAGCAGGCCTGCTTCACTGCATGGACCAGAGACCTATAGCATTATATTATAGTGTATCTGCATGAATTAATCGACCAGAGGCAGAGTTCAGTGTTCGTAAGTGAAAGACGGATGCCAGTAAAGTGTTCACCATATGAGCAATGCCACCTAAACTCCAGATAAGTAATGCCACTGATCAGAGTAGAAAAAAGTACGAGTGAACTAAATGATACAGAGCAACTCGGAGCAACCCAAACTGGCACGTGACCAAAAGAAAGTGTCGTGCGCGTGTTCTATTGATGGAGTTCGACTGACAAGGGCGTGCAAAGCGTGCAGCTGCTGTAAGACATTGATTTTCTAAATGGGACCTTCTGCCCGAGTCGCACGATCAGAGAATATGTTTCCTGTGTGATCTTTACGGCGGTATTTGCCTCGACGGCGACAACGATGATACTGACGACGACGTAGACGACGATGATGGTGACGACGACGACGACGACGATGACGATGACGACGACGACGACGATGATGATGATGATGATGATGATGATGATGATGATGATGATGATGATGATGATGATGCTATGGAGAAATGGAAATGGATGTTGAAGATGAGGATGAAAACAAACAACAATAGCACAATGATACTGATACGAGTTTGATTAGGTGAATTTGATCATCGATTTCAGATTACGTCGCGAGTTACCCCTAACTCCCACAGACCAACACCCACTACGTGCAAAGTGCTGAACAGTGGCCTGGGATCGGTCGCCATCATCATCATCATCATCATCACCATCATCATCATCATCATCATCATCATTGTCGTCGTCGTCGTCGTCATCATCATCATCATCATCATCATCATCATCATCATCATCATCATCATCATCATCATCATCATCATCATCAACATCATCACCATTTTCATCGT
>JAWQFJ010028615.1:160000-187500 GCA_034096865.1 Theodoxus fluviatilis
AGGCGGTCACGCTCCTGAGATGCTGTCGAGAGCTTGGAACCTCGTTGGATCCATCTGAGCTTCAAACATTTCAGCAGTCCAAGGATGCTGAATGCGACTGCATGTCACGCTAAGAGTTTGACGATCATATAATTAGTATACAAAAAGGAAAAATAACCCAAAACTTAATGATTACAACAGGTTAAATATGCATGTCCCCAAATTAACAACTGCAACAAGTCCCTGGTTGGCATGCATGCCTACAGCTCTTACCTCGAGGCTCCAGTATGAGGAAGCCAGGACACTTGACACTGTCGCCGAGTTGGGCACAGCAGTCACGCCACCAACGACGACGACGCCGACGACGGCAATGACGATGACGACAGCAACGCCAAAGATGACAGTCACCAGTCTTCTCCAAATTCACTCGGATGAAAAGACTCAATATAGCAGGGGAGGGCCACCATTTGGTATCCTAGTCTTCGCTCCTACAGGCAGGGGAAGGCGACACTGCGGGTGGCTGACGGGGGCTGCAGGGACGTGCGACTGGCAGGGGCAGGAGACTCGGTGCTGCGGGAAGCAAGGGAGTGGGAGAGAGTTGTAAAGGAGGCGGGCGGCGGATTGAGGACCTACGCCGGGCAGCGTGGCGCGTTGAAGCACGTGAGGGAGCGACTAGAGGCGAGCTTGGCCAGCGCTGATAGGCTGAGCAGGCATCGGGCGACACAGCTTTTGCAAGAGGTGGCGGGTGAAGGATGCTTGAGCAGGACTTGAGGTGTTATGTAGCCTAGGAGGTGCTACAGACAGCGCCGATGCTGTCTGGAGATTCCCGGAAAACAGGTACTCAGTCGTAAAAAGGCCCGCAAGTTACTGGAGTTTGGAGCAGTGAACGATCGGCAGATGGCAAAGTTGTGTTACAACGGGATTAGCCCGCTGTATCGAGCGCCGTGGATGATGAGTTATGCCAAGGTCACAGGCGACAATGAGCAGGAGATTGCGATAGGAAAAGTGAATGACGTCTCTCTGATCATCTGATGTGTGTGTATGTGTATGTGTGTGTATGTGTGTGTGTGCGTGCTCGCGCACGTGCGTGCGTGTCTGTCCATATGTGTCTCTGTCCATATGTGTCTCTGCCTGTGTGTGTGTGTGTGTGTGTGTGTGTGTGTGTGTGTGTGTGTGTGTGTGTGTGTGCCTAGTCGTATGTCTGTCTGTCTGACTGTGTGAGTCTCCCTGTGTGTGTGTGTGTGTGTGTGTGTGTGTGTGTGTGTGTGTGTGTGTGTGTGTGTGTGTGTGTGTGTGTGTGTGCCTAGTCGTATGTCTGTCTGTCTGACTGTGTGAGTCTTCATGTGTGTGTATGTGCGTGTGTGTGTGTGTGTGTGTGTGTGTGTGTGTGTGTGTGTGTGTGTGTGTGCCTAGTCGTATGTCTCTCGGTCTGAATGTGCATAAGTCTCCCTGTCTGTATGTGTGTGTGTGTGTGCGCGAGTGTGTGTCCCACTGCATGTGTCTGTCTGTCAATCCATCCATTCGTCTTGTGTGTGTGTGTATGTGTGTGTGTGTGTGTGTGTGTGTGTTCGTGTTTCCTCTGTGTGTGTGTGTGAGTGTGTGTGTGTGCGTGTTTACGTGTGTGTGTGTATTTGTGTGTATGTGTGCGTGTGCGCGCGCACGTGTGTGCTTACGTACATGCATGTATTGTGATTGTATGCGTATGAGTGCATATGTGTGTCTTTGTGTGTGTTTATGTGTGTGCGTGCATGTGTGTTTGTGTGAGTGTGTGTGTGTGTGCGTGCGTGCGTTCTTGCTTGCCTGTGTGTCCGTGTGTATCGGGTTCCGTGATGGGGTCGCTCCACATGCACTGTGTGAAGTGTCTTTATTTCTGTGGTCGAGATGCGGAGTTTGTTCAAGACGACACACATCATGGTGTCTGGCAAGCGTGAAAGCAACCAGACAGCTGTCGGGGACTGCATTTTCCTACGGCGCCTGGGGTGAAAGGTCACCAGAGAAGGCAATCTGTTCCAGGAATCCTCTACAGCTCGGCCCAGATGATTTTGCCTGGGTCATTTCCCTCCACGAACGCTCCCGTTTGCAATCACTCCCACGGTAGTGGGGTTTGAGCCTGGACAGAGGAGCGCGTGTGACGAATTAGTTGCTTGTCGATCCTTTCCCATTGATCATACGATCTCCTTGCTCGGCTGCATCCAACTCCAGCGGCTGCCAAAGAGCTTTTTGCTGGTGTAGAAATTGAAATGACACACTACACTTTGTCCACTAAACCCGATTTGAGTAAACGAACTGATTAGATAATAGATAAGACGTGATGCAATGCTGTCGACAATGTGATTGCATTTTTACATCACTTCTTTCTCTCTTTATTATGGAAACAATGATAATGATAACGCATTTTCCCACGAAAAAGGGGGAATTATCAGCTATCACTTCCTAGTCTTAGCGACAAACCATTCATTTGACGCAAATGCCTAGTCTTTGGAAATGTGTATGAAAAAGGTTGATGGTTGTTTCTTCGGATTAAGGGTGACTAGAACTGTGCGGCTGTATGTAAGACCAGAGTTGGCTCTGCAAGCCCCGTGCAGACTTTTGGAGGCAGAGAGAAATGAGGCACTGGATTTATCAAGCTCATTTTGGGGCTGATAGGACTCTACAAGGCCTGTAGCGGGTGGCCTCGCCCTGGCTTCTTCTCTCCCTGTGCTTGCCCGCTGGATGAGGGGACGCCACAGGGATCTGTCTGGAGGCACTGGCACCAGCTCCTTTGGTAATATGAAACATGAATACCATATCATGTCATATCATTTCATTTCGTAGCATGTCATATTATTTTACATCATAGCATGCCATATCATTCCACATGATATCTTGCCATATCCTGCCATATCATTTCATATCATATCACGCCATATCATTTCATATCATATCCTGCCATATCATTTCATATCATATCATGCCTTATCATTTCATATCATATCATATTATGCCATATCATTTTACATCATATCATTCCATATCACTTCATTTCATATCACATCAAATCATGCATATCATTTTACATCACATCATGCCATATAATTTCATTTCATATCATTCCATTGCATGCCATATAATTTCACGTCATATCATGTAATATCGTTTCACGTCATATCATGCCTTATCATTTCACATCATATCATTCTATATCATTTCATTTAATTTCATATGATATCATTCTGTATCATGCTATATCATTTTACGTCATATCATGTCATATCATTTCACAACATATTATGCCATATCATTTCGTATAATATCATGCTACATAATTTCGTATATCATGCCATATCATTTTCTTTCATATCATGCCATATCATTTTACATTATGTAATGCCATATCATTTCATATCAAATCATGCCATATCGTTTCATATCAAATCACGCCATATCATTTCATATCATACTCGTCACATCACATCATAATATGATAATTTAATAATTAAACTAGGGCGGATTAACTCTTCATACCAACTGATTACAAAACCAGCCTCTATCACAGCCGGGGGACGTTCGCTGACCAGCCAGTAGGACTGACAGCCTGTATAACTCAGTCTTCTCCACTAAGACATTGACAATAACGACTGTATGCAAGAAAACTCCAGCTACTACGGTAAGGTAGGAAAAGACGGAGAAGATCAGGTTCGGATATGGTACGATAGGATAATGCAGGAGAAGGGAGTATTGGGTAGGATACGATACCATACAATGTGACAGGATGGAACAGGACAAGATTCATTCGAAGAGGATAAGTATGGATAAAATAGTACATGGAATAGGATAGGAAGAATTGGATGGGATAAGAGAGGATAGGATTGGATGGGATAAGAAAGGATAGGGTAAGATAGGACAGGATGAGGCAGGGCAGGGCAGGGCAGGGCAGGGCAGGGCAGGACAGGGCAGGGAAGTGCAGTGCATGGCAGGGCAGAGCAGGGCAGTGCAGTGCAGGGCAGGGCAGGGCAGGGCAAATAAATAAGTAACATATCTCAATATCATGTAGATATGATGTTATCTTGATAAAAATTACCCTCCTGGAGCAAATTTGGGAACACAAGTTGACAAGGGAAAGATCACATGTGGACAGAGGATATACAGAAGGTAAGAATGCAAAAACTAATACATACCACCCGATATGGAAACTCACTCTTGGCTCCCGCGATACCCAGTACCTACTGAGATAGGGACAACCTTCATATGGCTCTGTAACAGTCTTAACAGGACTTTGAAAGGCTTTTAAATGCAGCGAGCAGCAGACAATTGTGCAATGCATCCTTGCACTTCGAAAATGTGATCACGGCAGGAGGCCAAGTGTCCTTTGACTGAATAGATTCTCGATACTTTTGGCGTGAATTTAATCAAACATGTTCAGAATCCAAGGGCACCTTTGCGAGCGTGGAATTTATATCGTGAAGAAAACAAGAAACGCTGAGGTTGCCCTTATTTGGTAGGTCTGATGACTGATGCTTAAGCAGCAGATCCATGCAATGTAATATAAAGCATGAACAGTGGAGTCGAGTGCGTTGGCTGAACAAGTACTCTGACCTCCCAGGTCTGCTTCTCCTTGAATAGACATTCAAGAATGTCGGATGTTTGCAGACATGGTTCAGCCAGACTGATGACCCTTCTTCCTTGCTTGACTACTGATGCTGCATGAATTTTCTAAACGAAATCCGAAAAATGTCTTATCATTGTCTTCGTCCTTCAGGCCTCGTGAAAGTGTAGGTGCACACAATGAAGACCTTGACTAGATCAGGAGCCTGGTTTTGTTCCACTGTTATTCGACAGTGATGGAAGCCCACAATGAATCTACAAGACTAGCATTGGTGTTGAGCACTGAATGTTTCTACAGGACTGACATTGGTGCTGACCGAGTTTTATATGGCAGCCACTAATGCATTGCTGCAAATGGGATTGTTCATGCGATTCAAGGTCACTCGTTAGACATGCCAGTGAGTAGAAGACCATGTCAAAGAAGCTTTTATCTCAAACATTTCGATCCAGATGTCAAGGAAAATCTGTGACGGTGTCTTCTTTTATGTTCCATTGTGGAATGGTCGTGCTCATAGACAGGAGCATTATCTTTCCGCATCGCTAATAATTTTCAACAGTGTTATCAGAATAGCAGTACAAAACAACACTTTAGGAAAAACAACGTGTTGTACTGCTTTGTTTTACACTATATTACAAGAGTCATACGATCAAATATTTCCCTCCCTAAGGACAATATTCCCGCTTATGGATTTGACGGTATATTTGTCGCGCTTCTGTGCTTCTTTGAACAGGCATCAAGTAGGCAAGATACAGCTACGTGTCGCTGCTATTCCCAAGTTGTCCATTACCCAATCAGTGCTGACTGGACGTGAGGAACAATGTCGCACTTTACTCTGGGCTTTGGGGGATCAGCAGAGACTTCATCTACCAAATCACACGTTCCCGGAGGACTTCGAACCCGATTTGATAACTGTGTGTCATTTTACGAAAATTAATTTATTGGCAGCCTGAGGAGCTCTGGTATTTGTCACCCTGAGCTGGATTGGTGAAGCGGCCGCGGCTGCATAGGCCACCTCGCCGCCATCTGTGGGGACCGTGGTCTGGTTGTGGCGTGTCCCTAGTGTGCTTCGTGTTCTTGGATGTTGTCCTGCCCTGGTCAAGATAAGTGATATCCACAACCAGGCTTGGAGTGAGAGCGAACAATCAGACATTTGTCCGGGGATTTGCCTTGAGTTAACGAGACATTCTTCCCGGGTTTATTGGCGGAGCAGCTCAGCTAAATGATGTGCAAGGGCATCCCTGTCTCCGACAATTTGTCCAGAGAGGATCAAGTAGACATTTATTTGCATTATTTATTGGTGGACATTCTATTTGTCTTCCTTGAACCCACGTTTTGATATTCGTCTGTCTATGCATGCCTCTCTGGCTCTCCGCCTTTTCCATACACATTTTCCCACGAGAAATATTAACATCCCTCCTTGCTGAAATATTCTGGTGGACCAACCAATCTGTTGATTGGTCGCTTCCTCAGGGATATCAATGGTCATAATTTGAGGAATAACTTCTGAGGTTACCAACTCTCTCCAATCTTTCTGCGTAGTCGATTCAAGGAGTAACGGGCATTCTTATCATTCCTTAGCTTGGGGGGAAAGCCGGAAGCAATTACATGCTTTCAGGTAGACTTTTTCATATGAGTCTCCCTTCTTTCTTGCATTCATAATCATTAAACCTGTCCATTGACAGTCCCTCTCCTGACGTAGGAACATCTCACTGAGACAACAATGCTTCACTACAAAGGAATGTTCGAGTAAAAATCAAAATTGAAACAGTAAGGGAGTCAATAACCTAGAAGTAAATGAGAAAGACGATCCGATTTATTTAATAGCTGTTGCTGAGAGCAAGCTAACACTTGTAGTGACAGGAGTTCAATACGTGCGCGATTGTATTTTCGATTTTAATTACGTGCCATTGGCACTGCATTTGGAGAAGTTAATGGAGTCATTAACTGATGTTGACGGAGCTGATGTCACGGTAATTATTGACTGGAAAATGGGATTAAAGGAGCGGTGGTGTGTGTGTGTGTGCGCGTGTATGTGTGTGTGTGTGTGTGTGTGTGTGTGTGTGTGTGTGTGTGTGTGTGTGTGTGTGTGTGTGTGTGTGTGCGAGCGTGAGTGCTTGTTTGTGTGAGTGTTTTTGTTTGTTTGTTTGTTGGCGTATGTCTCTGTGTGTTTGTGTGTGTGTGTGTGTGTGTTTGCGTGTGTGCGTGCATGCGTGTTTGTGTGTGTGTGTGTTTTTGTTTGTTTGTTTGCGTATGTCTGTGTGTGTGTTTGTGTGTGTGTGTGTGTGTGCGTGTGTGTATGCGCGCGCGCGCGTGTGTTTGTGTGTGTGAATGTGTGAGTGTGTGCGTGTGTGCGTTCATACGTGTTTGTGTGTGTGTTTTTGTTTGTTTGTTTGCGTATGTCTGTGTGTGTGTGTGTGTGTGTGTGTGTGTGTGTGTGTGTGTGTGTGTGTGTGTGTGTGTGTGTGCGTGTGTGTGTGCGCGCGCGCTTGCATTGTATGTGTACTTGTATGTAAATATTTTAATAAAAGAATACATTAAAGGGGTCGTGTTATCGTCGCATTTTTTAATGGAAGAAGATACGTTTACATCGTAATGAGCATTTGGCGTATTAGCTCGACCTGTTGGCACTTGTGCAAGGCAAATACGTGCCGTGGTTCCTTTCCTTCTCGGGAGGACGTGAATGCTATTCTCCAACATGTATGTGTATATTCGTATAGATCTATGTCTTGTGTACACTTGCGCGCATGCGTGCATGCGTCTGTGTGGTTGTACATGTACATATATGTGGATGTACGTGGTTGTGGTTTGGCGTGTTTGTGTGTGTGTGTGTGTGTGTGTGTGTGTGTGTGTGTGTGTGTGAGCGCGCGCTCGTGCATGCGGGCATGTGAATGTGTGTATGTTAAGCGTTCATTTGTTTACTTTGATCGATATGCCGAAGGGGGAAAAACCATCAAATAAACAGTCCCTTTACTCGCCGAACTTGCTCATTCAAGGTAAAAACCAAATGAAAATTGGTAGCTTACATGAAAAGGGGAGGTTTCCTCGTACTCTGTGCTTGTCCTTTGTTTAGTGACGTGTACATTTCAGCTTGTTGAAGTGTAGGTTTTTAAATCACATTTCTTCGATAGTCTAGGTTATGCTGAAAACAAATGTGAAACCAAATCGAATAAAACTCTGTGTAAATCAGTCAAGAAAAATAACTAGCATAAGAATCGCAATTGTGTATTTGTCCGTTACAGGAGAGCACTGCCGACAGAGCAGTACATGACATCGTTGCACAATATTTCATGTTTGTGTTATCTGAGACACCACCTGTGGCGAGATCACCCCCTCTCCCTTAGGATTAAGTTATTTACTTCTTTATGATTAACCTATCATGGCTCCGCCCGCCGTAGATGATAGAGAATTATTATGGCTCCGCCAGCCATAGCTTAGTTGAACATTCCATGCCCGTGTTCACAGGAAAGTGTTTCCATTGGTTGGAAGAGAGAACGACACTGGAGACTTTGCGCGGGAGGGGCCTCGTCTTAAATGGGGGTCCTGCAATTGGCTGGAAAATGGCAGAGTTCCATTGCGTCTGTGCGGTAGGTATATATATATATATATATATATATATATATATATATATATATATATATATATATATATATATATATCCCTGAAAATCGGCGCCCCAGTGTCGTCATCAGTTATCATCAGGCCTAGGACCAGCCCGAAGCTCCTATACCCATGGGTAAAAATAAAGTTGTGGAAAGCAGCAGCGATTTTGTCTCATGCCTGGGCCCTTGTCCCATCAAGCCTTGCCTCCACCTCCATCACAATGGGATCCTGTTTTTATCCAGACTGTTGTAGAGTGAAATATAATTGTTATTGGAAACTAAACTGTTTTCCTCTTTCTCTGTCGCGCTCGAAATGAAAATCTGGAGCTCATATCTACTTGGTATATTTGCAAATGATGCGTACTATCATTTGTGATGAGTACAAAGCTACAAAAATGTGGTGCAAAGGTGGTGGTGATGGTAACAGTGGTGGTAATGATAGTGGTGGTTACGACATAGATAGTGATGGTTGTGTTAGAGGTGGTGGTGATAGTAGTGGTGGTGATAGGGGTGTTGGTGATAGTGGTGGTAGTGAGATGATGGCTGGATGTGACTGCAATAAAGCTGGAGGTGGTGATGATGACAGAGCTGGTAATTGCGGTAGGGTAATGGAGGTGGTGGTGGTAGTGGTAGTGGTTCATAAGAAGAAGAAGAAGAAGAAGAAGAAGAAGAAGAAGAAGAAGAAGAAGAAGAAGAAGAAGAAGAAGAAGAAGAAGAAGAAGAAGAAGAAGAAGAAGAAGAAGAAGAAGAAGAAGAAGAAGAAGAAGAAGAAGAAGAAGAAGAAGAAGAAGAAGAAGAAGAAGAAGAAGAAGAAGAAGAAGAAGAAGAAGAAGAAGAAGAAGAAGAAGAAGAAGAAGAAGAAGAAGAAGAAAAAGAAGGAGAAGAAAAAGGAGGAGAAGAAGAAGAAGAAGAAGGAGAAGAAAAGGAGGAAGAAGAGGAGGAAGAGGAGGAGGAGGAGGAGGAGGAGGAGGAGGAGGAGGAGGAGGAGGAGGAGGAGGAGGAGGAGGAGGAGGAGGAGGAGGAGGAGGAGGGAGAAGGAGGAGGAGGAGAAGGAGGAGGAGGAGGAGGAGGAGGAGGAGGAGGAGGAGGAGGAGGAGGAGGAGGAGGAGGAGGAGGAGGAGGAGGAGGAGGAGGAGGAGGAGGAGGAGGAGGAAGAAGAAGAAGAAGAAGAAGAAGAAGAAGAAGAAGAAGAAGAAGAAGAAGAAGAAGAAGAAGAATACCGTCTAGCCCGTCTCTCTGAGTTAAGATACGAAGCGGTCCGTACAGGAAGAATACCGACGACTGAGAGAAAAGGCAAAGACCTCTTTGAAAGAATACAAATTGGTTTGCTATGCATGTGAAAGGAGACAATTTGCTATGGTTGTGCTTGTGATCGAATGCAATTTGCTATCCCCCTTCCCCTTCCCCTTCCCCCCTTCTCTTTCCTCCAGTGCATCAAGAACCGCTGCGATGAAGATCCCAAGGGCAGGAGCCCTCATGAAGGCTGAGCGGTTGCTGTTGAACCACGATTGACACGCAGCTTGTGTTCACAAGCAGCAGCCAAGTCAAGAGTGAAGGACACGGCCAGATAAGTTATTACTTTTGATTGGTTGGTGGGCCATTCGTTCTCTTACATGACTATGATTATGATTATGATTATGAGTATTGGGGTCGATCTTTTTACCGGAATCCACCGGAATCCACGGAATCCAACCGGAATCAACCGGAATCCACCGAAATCCACCGGAATCCACCGGAATCCACAGGAATCCACCGAAATCCACCGGAATCAAGCATGGATTCCGTGGATTTCGGTAAATAAAGAATTAAATACCCAAATCCGCCGATTTCGGTATTCATTTACCGGAATACAGTGGATTTCGGTATTTACAATCTAAACATCGAAATCCGCGGATTTCGGTAAATAAATATCGAAATCCACCGTGGATTTCGTTGTTTACATTGTAAATACCGAAATCCACTGGATTCCGGTAAATATATACCAAAATCCGCAGATTTCCGTATTTCATTTAGCGGATTTCGGTATTTATAATCTAAATATCGAAATCCACGGATTTCGGTAAATAAATCTCGAAATCCATGGCAAACATACATGTATCCTTGGCTGATGGGGATGGGGGAAAGGGGGGGGGGGGTTACGAAAGGAAATATTTCCAATGCTTTTAATAAAAAATATACAGATGAGGGAATGGAAAAAATTAACAACATATGGTGTAAACTCGTCTTTCCGTTCAATAAGCTAAATAATAAACCACGTAAATCAACTTTCCTGAAAGCTGTAACCAAAAGTACAAATATCTCCACGAAGAGGAGAAATCAGCCAGCAGCCAGCGGCTTCAGCCTGCATCTGATTCAATTTGAATTGTAGTAGTTATTTTCGACCACGTAACATGTGCTCACTAACGTCAATGTACTGTTTGGCGTGTTCAATCACTGACTGAACTTGGTGACAAGAATTCATGTGACTTCATGACACCCACTCAGGCAACCCCAATGGCAATGATATTTTCCAGTTTATAGAGGTTTTTGGTATTTGCAATAATCTCCCGTCTTTTGGCTGTTTTGTTTATTATTTCCCGCTTTTTTTGGTCTTGGTTTTAGTGTTTGTTCGCTTGGTTATGAATTTCGATATTTATTTAACATGGATTTCGAGATTTATTTACCGAAATCCGTGGATTTCGATATTTAGATTATAAATACCGAAATCCGCTAAATGAAATACGGAAATCTGCGGATTTTGGTATATATTTACCGGAATCCAGTGGATTTCGGTATTTACAATATAAACAACGAAATCCACGATGGATTTCGATATTTATTTACCGAAATCCGCGGATTTCGATGTTTAGATTGTAAATACCGAAATCCACTGTATTCCGGTAAATAAACACCGACATCGGCGGATTTGGGTATTTAATTCTTTATTTACCGAAATCCACGGAATCCACGCTTGATTCCGGTGGATTCCGGTGGATTCCGGTGGATTCCGGTGGATTCCTCTGGATTTCGGTGGATTCCGGTTGGATTCCGGTGGATTCCGTGGATTCCGGTGGATTCCGGTAAAAAGATTGACCGTGAGTATTGTTGCTTCTGCTTGATTTATCCCTCGAGTTAACCTTGATTCATTCCTCCATCACCTTGGCATGGTAATTAAAGAGATTTTGACATTTGACCTATGACCTCACCGTCTTTCTGTCTCGTGTTCGTGTTTGATGGAATGATTGTGTGAGAGAGTGTTACAAGTGGATCACGTGGATTCCCCAAGACCTTTGACCTTTCAGTACTAAGAGCTGGTCCTGCTTGTGACACCAACTTTTCACGGCATTAGCGTGGTATGTTAGGGCTAAAATGTATCGTAATAAAATAGATGTCTAATAAAAGCAGCAGCATAGCCTAAATTCGTGTAGCATGTATAATATCACATCGTTACTAGTGTGACGTGTTTGTGTGGAATCCATCGAGTGTATCGTGAATGTGTTTTCGAATCAAAGCAGCGCTGCAGCTTACGTTCATGCTGTCTCCACCATAATATACCTTATGAGCTTGGTCTGTTTGAGCGCAAACTGCCTGAGAAAATTGAATAGGCGTGAAACCCCTGAAACAGTGTGGATGACTAGACTGTGCAGCAACACGATCTGACATTTAGCAGTACACTGCTTTTCTTTGATCTGAACTTCGTCCTCTTACGACAGGACTGAAGAAACCACTTCCTTTTTTGCAGCTTTTTTTTAGCGTTCCTGTATTAGATTTTCCACCAGTGACGAACTTATTCAATTCTCTCCAACGTACTTTTTTCTTCTAATTCTCCGCTTCTTCTTTTTTTTGCTCGTGTCCATTCCATTTTCCCTCCATTTTTTGCCTGTCAGCGTCTTTTCGCTTCCTCCTACGAACTCAAGACATTAACTTGCATCAGCTTCCTCCACTCCTTTTACCCACGTGCACTTTTTACTTCATACGTCCCTCATTTTCCCTTCCTTCTTCCAGAGATTCCACCCCGTCATAGTCCTCCGTCCGATGAGAACTCCTTTTTCCTCAGTCTTCCATCTCTCTCTCCATCTCTGTCGGTCTACCTGTCTGTCTGTCCGTCCGTCCGTCCGTCCGTCCGTCCATCCGTCCTGTCTTTCTGTCTGTCTGCCTGTCTGTCTGCTTTCTGTCTGTCTGTCTGTCTGTCTGTCTGTCTGTCTGTCTGTCTGTCTGTCTGTCTCTCTCTCTCTCTCTCTTTCTCTCTTTCTCTCTCTCTCTCTCTTTCTCTCTCTCTCTCTTTCCCTCCCTCCCTCTTTCTTCCCCTTTCCATCCTTCCCTCCCCGTCCTCTCTCTCTCTCTCTCTCTCTCTCTCTCTCTCTCTCTCTTCTTTTTTTTCTCTCTCCCCCTCTCTCCCTCTCTCCCTCTCTCTCTCTCCCTCTCTCTCTCTCTCTCTCTCTCTCTCTCTCTCTCTCTCTCTCTCTCAACTCCCTCCACACTCACACACAATTCGCTCTCATTCTTTCTGCTTTCGTGTGTAGGGGTATCACTAGTGGAAGAGGGGGACAATTAATTCACTCTCTTTTTCTTCACATTAGCATGACGTGACACAATCTTCAACAAAGATTATCTTTAATCAGAATTAAACAGAGGTGTAATTAAGTTCAATGCAATAGGAACCAATTAATCAATCAATTAATCAGGTCAGCCCACACTTTCAACTGAAGAGCAACGGGCTTTTCCCACGGTCCGGCAACAAAAATTGAACGCAGTTTGATTCTCACAAATTCACGCCGACAAACGCTATGAGCGTCTCTGTTTTCATCGATGTATGTCGTTTCCTTAAAACCTATATCCACCACGAAGTGAACAATCATTCACTCTCTCACTCAATGCTATCCCTTGAGACAAGAGCAAAGGCCATTTCACACCTGTGGGTTCACACACACACACACACACACACACACACACACACACACATATATATATATATATATATATATATATATATATATATATATATATATATATATATATATGTCGTAACGAAATCTGGTAATTGCCGAATTCGTGAAATTGGCAACCTATTTGCCGAATTCGTGAAATCGACAATCGCTTGCCGAGAACGCGAATTCGACAGGCTATTGCCGAAATCGTGAAAGGCCATATTAAAGTTGTCGAATTCGTGAAATCGGCAACGGATTTCACGTAATCGTCAATCGATTTCACGAAATCGACGATTTTGTCGATTTCACGAATTCGGCAACTTTAAAGATGTTTTGGTGCAACAGAATGTAGTGTAGCTGAGCTGTCACGCGTCTGATGGCAAACTGAACTGTTCTCTGTGCTCATCTTCTTCTTCTTCGTCCTGTGGTAACCCCGTCGACTTGGAGTTAACTCCACAATGTTCAGTCACTTTCACGTGCATATCGGTCTTTATGTAGTTGAAATAAACAGTGACAAATACTCACCCTTTAAAAAGACAAATTTGGAGCCCAAATTTTATTCACAATTTCCTTCATAACAAGGAAGCTTTCAATGATGGAGGCGCTGTTTGCCGACAGGTTTGATGATGCCATCAGAAAAGAGAAATTTAGCGTGCACATGCTACCAAGTAGAAAGGATTACAATACAATGATTTCAACACTTGCTGGTCAGCAAACCAAAGATCGCGGTTACTACTATTTGAGAAGCCGGTTTGAACTGTTGGACATAGCTGGCTCACAGAGAATAGTAAAGGTAATAAACATCTTCTCTCTCTCTCTCTCTCTCTCTCTCTCTCTCTCTCTCTCTCTCTCTCTCTCGCAATTGTAGTTAGTCATTTATGGAAATCAGACACATGTGTTTGTCATCATCATCATCATCATCATCATCATCATCATCATCATCATCATCAAATTCATTTATTGTCTGTTCACAATACAAGTGATATTAGACATAACATTAAAAAAAAAAAAAAACTAATTTATAATCTTGAGCCAACAGGGCTATTTAACAATTCTTTAAAAAAATTACTGATTAATCTTCTTTGTGTAAAAACAGTACTAATATTTACTTCTATTATTGAAGGCAAATACCGTTTTAAAAATACACAATTTAAGATGTGATCATGCGTTAATTTTTGAAAACCGCATAAACATTTAACTTTAGTATTATATTTATTTCTAAAAGAGTTTAATTTCCAACGATATGCCAATTCTATGGCATTGTTATTCATCTTTTCTAATGAATTAATTGAAAAGTGACATACTTGTTTCATAATGATAGATTCATTTTTTTGCAAATCTTCTTGATATTTCTTTAAATCATTTTTCATTGTACTATTAAGAATGTAGTAACATTCTTGTAAAGAAAAAGGTAAGTTAACGTATTTGGCATTATTGGTATATTTTGCACCACATTTTGCAGCTTTATCAACTTTTTCATTATAATAAAACCCACAATGGGATGGAATCCAACAGAAAGAAATATTAATACCTTTTATTTTTAAGCAATTAATTAAATAACTTATTTCAATTATCAAATCCGATCTACATTTTAAATTTAAAGTTTTCAATGCACTAATCTTGTGTTTGTGTGTGCGCGCTTGTGTGTGTGTGTGTGTGTGTGTGTGTGTGTGTGTGTGTGTGTGTGTGTGTGTGTGTGTGACATTTATCTAATAATACATCTGTCAACATGAACATACTATCTATTGCCCGTTTTGAAACTCGCTTTCTTTAATCCAGAAACGACACGATGCCACCGCACACCCAAGGTACTTGATAACCAAGGAGGATTTATTCCAACGCATCCTGGAGGCCCATGTCAGTACCGGACACGGAGGAATAAAGAAGACACGCCTCGGACTTCACGACAAATACTGCAATATTACTGAACGGATGGTGGCCATATTCCTAGCAAACTGCGAATCGTGTCAGAAGAAGAAGTCAAAGCCAAACAAGGGACTGGTGGTGAAACCATTATGCAGTTCGGGCTTGGGTTCGCGAGGACAGGTGGACCTCATCATCATGGAGTCACAGCCAGATAGAGACTACGTGAATATAATGAACTACCAGGATCACTTCACTAAGTTCAATTTTCTAAGACCACTGAAGTCGAGGACCGCTGCAGAAGTCGCCTACAACTTGATTGATGTTTTTACACTGATAGGAGCCCCATGCATCTTGCAGAGCGACAATGGTCGTGAATTCGCGGCGAAAGTGGTATACGAATTGAAAGAATTGTGGCCTTCGCTGATGATCGTGCATGGGCGGCCGAGGCACCCCCAAAGCCAAGGTAGCGTCGAAAGATCAAACCATGACATCAAGCAGATGTTAATTGCATGGACAACAGACAACTCCTGCAGCAAATGGGCGGAAGGTCTGCGATTTGTCATGCTGCAAAAGAATTCGTCAGCGCATCGAAATTTGAACAACCGTTCTCCCTTTGAGGTCATGTTTGGCCAAAAGCCACTGGTTGGGCTGCAGAAAACTAGCCTCCCTAATGATGTGATGAGGAAGCTGGAAACTGAAGAAGAGCTTGCTGGACTTATAGCAAATACTACACCCCCGCATGGTGAAACAGACGACGATGACACAGATTTCGTTCCACAGATGAGCCCCATCGATGACAGTAGGTTATCTCCGCAAGCCGCAGGACCTTCTTCAAGAGAAGACGCAGAAGGTGAGTCAGTCAGTGCTGCAATAGCCCATCTACGTGCGACTCAAACAAAGGCCAGGTCTGACACAGACAACGAGGACGAAGAAGAAACAGATTTCGAGGGTAGTCTCGCTTCACAGATGAGCCCCGTCAATGACAGTTGGTCATCTACGAATGCCGATGACGGCGTTGCCCCGTCTACAAGAGAAGACGACGCAATATCTGAAACTGTAGATCCACTGACAACGCACGTAGCTCTGATCAACACGCGTAGAGAAGAAGCAAGAAAGGGACAGGATAAGAGCCGAAGTGAAATGCTCAGGCGAACGAAGCAAAGGCTGTCACCTTTTCAGGTCGGAGATGCCGTCCTCATACCAGTTTCAGAATTTGATCGAGGACGCCTCGATAGCAGAAACATTCCAGGTGTAGTGGTTGAAGTGACACCCAGAGAAACTTACCGGATTGGCACCGAGCACGGCACTGTGAATACCACATTCAGCCGATCCGAGCTGTTAAAAGGTGATAGCAATATCGTCAGAGATGTGAACCCCGAACTGATGTCGGTGAGGCACCTTGCAGGTCTGCACTCCGCTCATGGCGGACAAGGGTTTTCCAAGTGCTCTTGCGGGTCAACCTGCTCATCAAAACGATGCACATGCAAGAAATCCGCCGTGAAGTGCAACAGCCACTGCCACCCAAGAAACGGGAAATGTACCAACAAATAAGACGTCGTGGAAAGTTGTGGCGTTACCTTACTTGTAACACAGATATTACATGTCGTCTTGAGCAATTACAGTTTTCCTACTTTTTCGACTTCTCTTGTCCCTGACGTTTCGTGGGACTGACCTTGTGACGTTGTCGCGTAACATCACTTGCGTTGCACATAAATGGTCTTGATCAATAATACTATTTTCAGTTGTTTCTTGTCCTTGTATTTTCCTGGAACGTTATGGTAGCTTATACTCACATTAGACAGGGATATTACATGTCGTCTTGAGCAATTACAGTTTTCCTATTTTTTCGACTTCTCTTGTCCCTGACGTTTTGTGGGACTGACGTTGTGACGTTGTGGCGTAACATCACTTGCGTTGCACATAAATGGTCTTGATCAATAATACTATTTTCAGTTGTTTCTTGTCATTTTACGCACATACACACACCACCACCACCACCACCACCACACAACACACACACACACACACACACACACATATACACACGCAGTCACACACAAGGCCATATTCACCGATTTACCTTCCTCTATCTCATTTATTCAGTCAACTCGTGACAAATCGGCTACAGAAAATTCTGTTGTACCAAAACCTGTTTAAAGTTGCCGAATTCGTGAAATCGACAAAATCGTCGATTTCGTGAAATCGATTGCCGATTTCGTGAAATCAGTTGCCGATTTCACGAATTCGACAACTTTAAACAGGCCTTTCACAATTTCGGCAATAGCCTGCCGAATTCGCGTTCTCGGCAAGCGATTGTCGATTTCACGAATTCGACAAATAGGTTGCCGATTTCACGAATTCGGCAATTACCAGATTTCGTTACGACACATATATATATATATACACACCCGAACTGATCTTCATTCAGGGAAACGCTGTTCTTCTTGGCACAACCTTTCAGATGATCGTGGGAGGATTTGAAGAATTTCTTTAACGTGATCCACCTTACCACGGAGCTGCTCGAAATACGTCTGCTTACGTCACTATTCTGCGAGTCAACTGAATGATGATGATGATGTCCACTTGTATGGCGCACATATCCATGCTGGCAGCATGCTCAAGGCGCAGGAGATTGGGGGGAAGGGAGAAAAAAGTTAACAAAAACAGAGACTAGTGCACAGTCTTTCAGTCAGGTATGTCCTTTCATTTAAGACTATTTACACAGATCCCAAGTCAGAAAAGGTGAGTCTTCAGAGTGCTCTTGAAGTGCTCTAGTGACTTTGCTTCTCGCATGTTCTGGGGGAACTCAATTTGTCATTGCTTTCAGACTGAATAGTTATTCACAGCGCATGCGCCACCAACTTAACCAATCAACTCACGATTGCGTTACCGCCAATTCAGTGCATAACCTGTTCAAGCCGGTCTCAAACATCCAAGTTGAAACATGTTCCCGCCAAAACCTCAACATAGCCATTGAACTCAATACAAGAAAATAAATAATCGCTGAACTGTTACAATCTCTCCCTCTCCTCTCTCTCTCCTTTCTCTCTTTGTCTCTCTCTCTCCTCTCTCTCTCTCTCTCTCTCTCTCTCTTTTCTCTCTCTCTTTCCTCTCTCTCTCTCTCTCTCTTTCTCTCTCTCTGTCTCTGTCTCTCTCCGTCTCTCTCTCTCTCTCACTCTCTCTCTCTCTCTCTCTCTCTCTCTCTCTCTCTCTCTCTCTCTCTCTCTCTAGCTTGCTACTCGCTTGCACGCTTTCTCGTGTTTCATAATTTTAACATTGCAGAAGCGTAGTAATTTCTTTGTGGTTAGTTAAAACTTTATACACTCCACAGGTTTGCATTTATTCATTTTTGTCTTTGACATCGTGTATTTGGTGCAGCTGAAATGCACGTGTTTGTGTATGCCAGCACAGAAGAAGTGCATACTGTGCATCCCACGATTGTTTGAATAGTTTTGAAGTATAGAGTTAATTCGTTCAATCATTCGTTCATTCATTGTTTGTTAATGCATTCATCTATCCGTATGTATAGTCTTTCATTCGTTCATCCGTTTGTTTAATCATTCATACGCCCATTCATTCTTTCGTTTGTTTGCTTATATATCGCCCCCTCTCTCTCTCTCTCTCTCTCTCTCTCTCTCTCTCTCTCACACACACACACACACACACACAAGCATGCACGGACGCAAGCGCACATACTTCACCTATCTCCATCCATTCGAATGGACTTCTGTACCACATCTTCAAATCCAGAACCTCACTCCCACCCTATGCAGCTTTTCCCCATCCTTGCATATTCTTCAGCAAAGAGGTAAGCAAGACGCAAATTCCAAAGGTCAAGGGATCACTGGGCTGTCATCAGGCAGGCTGGCAGGAGCTCCAGCAGGAGATTTCTGTCTTTGACGCCCTCCTCAGGGGCGGGTTTCAAAATAGGTAGTCGATCTTGGTCGCAAGATCTTGCTTCGCAGTAAGAGCTAGCTAAAAAAGAAACTACCCCAGCGGCGAGCGAAGATCCAAGATGGCGACGACCGAGACTAAGGTTTATGTTTTGTGACGCTTCGACACTGAAAGTATTCGATAATTCGTTCTCCGCTGACTCATGTGTGCCTTAATTTGTCACCTCGCTGCAATCTCAGCTGGACAATTGAAGTAGATTTCGATTTTTTTCTTTATTGTGTGCACGATGTGTGGTTGACGGTGAGAAATCCTGCATTAAGTTCGATTTGAAAATTCTCTCGCAAAGAGACGTAACTCTACATTCTGACCTCCCTTTGCGTAAAGGAAAATCGCTAGTGCGCGGTAGTGTACATAGCGTCTTTGACTGCACTAGGCTCAGGAGTCACTTATCAGGGCATAGGTAGTGGTAATAAAAATGTTCAATTTACACAATAACCTCAAACCTTACCGTAAACCAAGAAAGTTAAAGTTAACCGAAGACTCCTCCAAAAACGTCACTCCTAGTGACACGATGCTCATGCTGTCCGCCATCTTGAATCTCACTAGCTAGGCACCTCTCAAGCTGCCTCGCTCAATCTACGCTCGTCTACGATTGGCTCGCGAGTAAGCAAAGAATGAAACTGCCCAATTGGCGAGATCTGCGTAGATCTACCGAGATCTTCGCATTTTGAAACCCGCCCCAGGTCAAGAGATTCCTTGAGGCTATCACCAATGGCAACGCGATATCCGCTTCTGGACGCCATCTTGACCAAAAGCAACTCACGCTTTACAGATTTCGTCAGCGGTCCCAGGGACTCCGTTGCATTCAGTAGACTTTGGATGAGTGAGATCTGGCTACAAGAGAAGATAATTATGGAAGGATTTCCTGTCGGGTGGCTGTCACGATATCATGATAGATGACACAGTCAAGTCTACACACAAACACAAGTTGCATGCTAACACGCAACACATACACACGCGCACACAAATACACACACGCGCGCGCGAGCGCGCACACACATACACATACACACACGCTCCCGCACAAACACATACGCACACATACACACATGTATATACAGGCACGCATGTACATACAGGCACACACACACACACACACACACACACACATACTCGCACGCACACACACACACAAACACACACATGATAAAGCACACGATAACGAGCTAACCCACATACACATACACACACATGCACACAAACACACACGCCCACACAGACTCACACACACACACACACACACACACACACACACACACACACACACACACACGCACACACACACATACACACACACACACACACACACACACACACTAAAGCATGCTCTCTCTCTCTCTCTCTCTCTCTCTCTCTCTCTTACGCGCGCGCAAGCACACAGACACACACACACACACACACACACTCACAAACACACACACACACACACACACACACATATATATATATATATATATATATATATATATATATTATGTTCGTGTTTATGAATTGCAGAGAGTGACCCCAGACTGACAAAATGAACTTTCCTTTGCTCTGCTCTCTGTCAGTCGCTGTCCACACGTCCAACTGTTGCACCAGAGTTGCACTTGACAGTCATAGCCGTTTGGACAGAGACTGCTTACAAGTGTGGACGGAGCCTGTCCGATGAAGGGCCTTGGGCCTAGCTAGTACTCATCCATCGATCCTGTCGTGCACTTGAACCATCCGTCCGTCAGGTCTGGAGGTCCGGGGGGAGGGACAGTCCGGAATGATCATCAATGTACATGTCTGCTCTGCTCTTCTCGTCTCTGACGCCATGACTGATAGCGATGCATGCATACAAAATATAAACCGGCACCAGCTACGATTGGTTTTTTAGATGTGCAGATGATAAGGGCCATGTAGGACTGGTGAACAATTCTGACTTCACTCACACTAAAATGTAACTTTTGTTTCAAGTGGTTTGTATATAATTGAGGTGTACATCGTCGCGGAACATTTCCACATTTTCGGACAATACAGTATCGTGAATTGTGAATCGTGAACTCGTGGGAACATGCAAGTGGAGTTGTAACCTCTTCTCTTCTCACTTGAGGCCTTCTGGTTCCATATGGTAAACACTTGTCTTATGCATATTATTCGCTCTCATTCCCCGGTGTGTTGGGGTAAGAATGGGTCCGCTACGGAGATCTCAAAGGAAGAGGATCAAAGTCATCAATTCTCCCAATGTGCAGGGAGGCAAAAAGGACTGGAAATGAAAACACGAGCAACGTTTTCTGGCTGAATGGGTTGACGGATTCCAGTAATGAGAGGGAGAGTGCCAAGTGCATGCGTATGATCATGTAGCACGCGCCGTAACTGTGTTGCATTAAGTCGACTGATCTCGACCCCAGCACCATAATCTGCAAAGCGAGAGAAGTGTGGGACCTGAAGCAATCGCTTATTCCGCATTCGCGTAATGGGTTTTCAAAGCAAAACGACTACTGCCGTTTGCCTGCGTGAAATAATATGCTATGGAACGACCGGCGTGGTGACAGTTGCGGACTTTCCCCAAAGAGCTGCGCTTACGACTTGGATTCCGAGCACGCCCTTCAAAAAAGTTCTTTTCCGCGCTGCCCCCTCTTTGAAAGGCTGGCCAGGGACTTCAGAGCGTTTTTGCAGATCCATGCTGCTTTCGACTGCTTTCACGCTGTCTCTAGTTGGGTTGCTTTTTTCATGTTTCATCCAGTGTCGCTTTTCAGTTTGAAATCAAATGACAAAAGTATGTGGTGAAACACAGCTTTGTGTGACGATCTGGCATTTGATCGATGTTATATTATTTAATATTTACTTTTTGACAAACTGACGCTCGTCAAAGCACATGCTTTTAGAAAGACTTGGAAAATGTCATCATAAATCCCGAAGTGCAAAGTTTTTCAAACGGTGCCCAGGCTCTTGCCCCTCTCGCTTTCCCTTCCTCATGCTCTCCTGCTTCCTGGCTACAGGCAAAAGCGCGTTATCTTCCACACCACAGGCTTGCCGTTTCCACTTTTCAAACTGTCGGTTCCCTAGAGACAGAAAAAGGAAATGCCACTAAAATATGTCCTTTCCATTCTCTTGTTTGTGTTGCCCTTGCACTTCTGAAAGCCTGCCTTGCATTACCCGCGCCAGGGCTTTCGCTTCACGCTGATGCGATTTTGTTGTTCCCTTGCGGACGCTCGCGCTCGGTTTGTTCTTCAAGTTTGCGCCACATTGTTCCCAAACTCGATTTGTTGTTGTTGTTGTTGTTGCGTACCTAGGCTAAACACTCCCAGGATCACCCAAGTGGGTGAGATGATTGCGTGTGTGACTGTTTTTGAACACCCCGCCATATAGGCAGCCGCACTCCGTCTTCAGGGGATTATATCTCTGTCTCCAGAGAATGCCAGTTGTTGTGTTAGGAGCTCACCACGGCTGATGATAATCCCCACATAACAGTACAACATAACAACATTTTGCTATAGCCTTGGTTTTTGCCTGGAGTCAACAAATAACAACAGCCTTTGCCCAAGGCAATCCCAAACTCGATTGACTTCTTCGCCCTCTGCGGCCCGGAACTGGGTGCAGGGAAGTCTCCATTCTTCACGTTGTTAATTACCTCCCGTCTCAGGATTGCGGCTCCATCCACCCAGTTACCACTGCCCTTCAACTCTCTTCAATCGAGCCTGGTCAACCACCGGCATCAAAACCCACGTCTGATCGTCGTCCTAGTTTCTTCCGCAGTTTTTCTGAGAGGGCTGCATACGTCTTTATGGCTCTCGCGAATTCTGGGGCGTCGGAATGACCTTGAGTTAAAGTATTGAGCGGGTCTCTTGAGCTTGTTCAAACCTCCCCCCCCCACAGTCCCCGGCACCAGCCTAAAGGCAGAGGGCTGGCGTTCTCTATGGGCTGCGGCGATGCGTGCTGACCTTGTCGTCCTTGCCGAAACGTTGCCCTCTGGGCATTGCACTCGTTGTTCGTTATCTTTGCCCGCCTATCTGCCTGCCTGTTTGCCCTCCAGTTTGCCTGCCTGTCGTGCATATCTACCTGCTTGCTTGACTGTCTGGTTGCCTGCCTACTCGCTGCCCACCCATCTACCCTCTCGCCTATCTACCTGCTAGTTTGTCTTTCTGCTTGCCCATCTGCCTGCCTCCCCACCCATCTGCCCTCTCGCCTATCTACCTGCTAGTTTGTCTTTCTGCTTGCTCATCTGCTTGTCTGCCTGTTTGCCTGGTCGCCTGCTTATCCACCGGACCGTCTGTCTCGCCTGCATGCCTATGCGCTTGCCTGCGTGCCTTCCTTCTGCCATCCATCTACCTGCTGCTTGTCAGTCTGCATGCCTACCTGTTGGCCATTTTACCTTCCTGCATCCTTGCCTGCTTACCTCCTTGTTTGCTTGCCTGCTTCACAAACGGCTAGACAGACTGCCCTTCTAACATATATGCCATTGACGAGACAGACTATTCTGGGGAAGGGAGGGGGGGGATGGATCATGATAAACATCTCAATACATCCTCTGTAGGGTGTTGATACAATGGGTAACGAGGATGATAATGGAGAGAGAAACTGGTCTTGTTTCTGGACAGCAATAATTGAAAATAAATGAGAAAGAAACTGTGGATTTCAGGTGCAGGGCCACAAGATCTAAGCGCACATGAGGTGCCACCCGTATTTTCTGTTTGCAGATGACTCTGCCATTGTTGCGCAAAAGGAAGAAGATTTGCAGCAGTTTATGAATCGCTTGGCTGCAGCTTGCAGATTCTTTGGGCCCAACAGCAACCTGAAGAAAACACAGATGGTGGGCCAGAATATGCACATGTCTCCTTCTGTCAAAACAGGAGATTATGAACTGGAGGCTGTCCTGGACCTGAGGTCTGTCATTTCAAATGGCCTTTAGCGTGACTGGGAACTTAATAGGAGTATTGGGAAAGCTGCCAGCTCACTCTCCAAACTCAAATTCACGGGGCACACCAAAGCACAAGTATGCAAAATATGTGTCCTGAGCACACTCTAAGACGCATTCTCAGCATCACCTGAAGGGACTGCATCTCAAACAGCGCAGTGCTCGACAGAGCAGGGGTCCTTCCCATGTACACCTTTCTCAAATAACGGCTGGTTTTGCTGGGTCATGCCTCCGGAGTCGAGAAAGGACGTATACTTAAAGATCTCCTGTACGGAGAACTTGCAGACGGGAGAGAGAGGATGCTCTCAGCTGCGCCACAAAGATATTTGCAAAAGTGACCTCAAGGGATTGGGGATTGCCTTGAACACATGGGAGGCGGCTGCTCTGGACAGATGTATCAAGAGATGAAGAGTGCAGAGATGTTTTCCTAGTATAAGAGGAACCTGATGGAGTAGAAATAGGACAGGCGTCTTCAGAGGAAAGCCGAGCACAAGGCAAACAGACCTGCGTTAACCTTCATATGTGAACTCTGTTGTTGGACTGCCACTCCCGCATGCCACATTTGCAGCAGACGCCGTCAGCGGAACGGGCCTGGCCCCCAGCAGCACATTTCCATGGTCTTCCGGGACTGACGGGCGCTCATTGTTGCAGGGTTGGATAGGCAAACTCATTAACAGAATGTCAGACATGACAATTATTGATTAGATGCATGGATGGACAAAGAGATGTAAAATAGGAAAGCATGTTAAACCTGTAGAACGAATCAATGAATAAATGAATAATCGGACTGGTTGCATACCAATTCGTGCAAAGTGTAGTTTTCATTATTTTCATTTGTAGCGGCAATGACGGTCGCTCAGAGAGGTCAACTTGTCGAGGCATTTTGTCGACGGACCTTCTAGACTTTTCTGCTCATTACTTGTGGCTTCTCAGCCTGGCTTTGCAAGGCAACGTCCTCTTGTCCCACATACCAGTGGACCGGTAGTGATGATGAGAAAAATAAAATCCTGGCTTTTCTACCAGTAGCTAGTTCTTCCGAGGGGATTCAATGCGGCTACACCTTCCTTGCATCCATCTCACGTCTTGGCCCGCGGATTCTGTCTTGCCCTGGGAGTGCAAACATGGCCGGAAAGTGGGCACGTGCTGTGACTTTCATGTGTAGAATCCTGCACTTCCCAGAAGCTTCGCTACAGAAATTGGGTCTCCATCTGGTGAAAGAGCGAAATTGTGTTTGCCAGAAGGCTCACGTGGTCTAGAACTTTCTGCAGAATGGAAAGCGTGACAGAATCACAAATCACGTTTTCGTGGACTCGGTCGATTTGATGATTCATTATTTACTGACTGACCCGACTGGCGCTGATCATTGTCTTCCAACACGTACGAATACGTTCTGTATCTCCAAAAATGATGTTCTTGGCAATGTCTGGGAGAAACGTGAGAAAGCATTGGAAATTATTTTTTCAGAATCTGGAACAATTTGTCGTTTCCGAGCAAAAGAAGTGGAGGCTACATGAACGCTTGAAGACAAGAAGTTTTCCAAGATTTGTGTATGAATCTTTGACTGAGTATGGAGTTGTACTACGACTTTCTACCTGCCTCGGTAGTCATAAGGAAATCATGAAAGGTGCAAGAGTATTGCAGATGGTGATTGTTAAATTCACGCCTTCTTTGAAACCATACTCTCTCTCTGTCTATCTCTCTCTATCTCTATCTCTCTCTGTGTCTATCTCTCTGTCTCTTTCTCTGTCTCTGTCTCTCTGTCTCTGTCTCTGTCTCTGTCTTTCTCTCTCTCTCTCTCTCTCTCTCTCTCTCTCTGCTATACTTTTAGTGTGTTCTAACTGAAATATATTATCAGCACCATACATTCGTTCGTCATCTGTTCGTTCATTCATTCATGAATTCATTCATCAGTCATTTTCCTTTCTTTCTTTCTTTCACAGTCCTTGGCGTCTGTGAACATTCCTTATTATGTGCGAGTCTTCGTCTGTTTTACAAAAAGTCACTGGGACATCAGCACCAAATGCTACTACCCTGATACCCCTCAAGATAACTATGTTAGAAGTCCTTCATCCACCAGCTCGATTGGGAGTCTCTCAGTAGACGTTACATGAAGAATTTTCCCCTTGTAACAAAGTTCTTGCCACACAGTTACCCTCACGAATAGATTATGGGACAATGACCGTGACTGGCATATCCAGGTCGGTTCATCAGAAGAGTGCATGGAGAAGAATGTCCACTGTCAGGTCCAAAGAGATAAGGCAGATTTCATCCTCATGCTTTATTCATATTAAGAGTTCGCCAATGTTTAACTCCTTTCTGTCATAGTCTGCACTTTGCATGGGTCAGGAATCTGCAGAGGATGAGTGCATGCATTGATCACATCATGTATAGGATCAGATGTGTGGGAATAGGCGATATGCCATGTAAGTTCATTTCAGTAAAAGAAACGAAGCAACGGGGTCGGACGAACGAGAGAAATAAACGTTTGATGACCGGCGTCCAACGATTTCTTTATGCAACTCTTTGGTATTATTTTTGCCGGAAGAAAGAGATTTTGACTCCGAAAGCTGCCCAAGGGAAGCAGAAATAAACTTTCAGAAGAGTGTCACCAGTCGCTTACTTTTCCGATTCAACTCAGTGCCTAGGGTGCGCATTGTCTTTGATCGTCAGTGCAAACTCAAACAGTGCGCCAAAACTTTGCTGACATTCTTCAGATGGTTTCCACTTGTTGCCACTGCAACTGACATAATGTGCAAACTGTAAGTATTGCCACTTCGTGCTATCGTTCTTGTATGTTTTGTTTTTCATGTTTCGAAATAAAATGTTTAAAGAATAAACTTTCTGTAGCGGAATAATTTTATTGAGACAGAAGATCCAGCTGACAACATACTAGAACAATCTTTGTGGTATAACTCAAATATCTGCCATTGCAGGGTACCAGTCAAATTTTTTTAAAAATGGGCTGACAAGGGTATCTTGCTGGTGAAATATATTGTTGAAAACAATGATCTAGTCAGTTTTTTAATCTGATGGCGAAGTTCAAATTGGATGCAGAATATGTCTTTAATTACCAAACCATAACAACGTCGATTCCACATGTGAAAGGGGACACTCACTCTCCCTTTTCATCCTCCTTCCCTGTCAAGGCTAACATCTCTCTCTCTCTCTCTCTCTCTCTCTCTCTCTCTCTCTCTCTCTCTCTCTCTCTCTCTTTCTCCCTCCCTCTCTCTGTTCAACCAGTATGCTTCTTTCCTGGCCCCAGCAGGCTGTCACCACCTTCCTCCTAGCCTTTGACCCCTCTCCATATAAAGATGTCGCAGGTGCTCTGCTTCCCAGAGTCGTCGCTGCAGGCTGTCAGTGGGCATCCCTTATCCTTAGGGGTCAGACCCCAGGGTCGCCGGCCCGCAGGTCGTCACCACCTTGCTGTTGCCCTTTGCCCTTCTCCATCGTAAATATGTAAATGAAAACTTCTTCCACCTCTGCTCTGTTGCTCTTAATTAGAATATATTATTTTGTTAGATACCGGCTTGCCAGCAGGGACCACCCTTGAGGGTGTCACGTGTGGTCATCTTTACATAGCGGGGCTCAATGCATGCTGAGCAGACGAGATTCCACCATGGTCTGAGGCAGACGGTCTGGGAAGACACTTGCCACCTCGGTCTCGCCAGACACTGGCTATGATATAATGTACCTGCCATGAAAAAGTAATAAAAGGCTGTGCAAAGCAG
>JAWQFJ010028615.1:192500-195000 GCA_034096865.1 Theodoxus fluviatilis
CCCCCCCCCAAAATTGTTAGAACTTGCGAAATATACCTACCGTAGCCAACTTTTGTTCAGAGTGAAAAATAAAGTAAAAATGGAAGCCACAGATATAAAATTTGTACGTGAATAATCTCAATTTCTTGTACATCTTTTACCAATAGTGTGCTTTTTCAAATTGCCCCAAGGAAGTATATTAGGACTTGCGGGATATGTCTACCGTGGCTCGCTTTTGCGTACAGTGAAAAATGAAGTAAAATTTAAGCCATCGAAATAACATTTACAGGTGCGTCTCCATTTCTTATGCAATTTACCATTAGTGATTTTTTTGTACCCCCAAAGAATTATGTTAGAACTTGCGAGATATGTCTTTTAGTTTTCACTCTACGCAAAATGTGGCTACATTAGGTATATCTCGCAAGATGATGATCTTTCTATGAGAGTTCATGTGAACAAAGTTTGCCAGTTAGCTTACTACGAGTTAAGGAAAATCTGTACATTTTATTTCTACGCGTCGATTTTTTACTATGTGCGTCGCAAAACATGCCAACTCGAAATGTGTTTTTGCATAAGGTTGTGTGCGTGTATACAGAACCATTGGATATTGAGTCTTGACATTTTAGACAACGCTGAACACTTTCGTGTAAATATCTTTCGTGCATGAAGTGCTTTTTTCCATCAAATGTTGGTTTTCAAGTTGCCGTTTGCGGGTAGCATTGACCAGAAGCCGTGCAAAACAAAATTTCACCTTTATTTATTGCATTCGATTCGCTTTCTTGATCTTGACGATATGATCGTGCACTCTACGTCTGCCTACGAATAACTGTCGGGGTTCCAGGCCAGTGGCTGAAGTGCTAGCTCACTGTCGCTCTCCACTGTCGGGGTTCCAGGCCAGTGGCTGAAGTGCTAGCTCACTGTCGCTCTCCACTGTCGGGGTTCCAGGCCAGTGGCTGAAGTGCCCGCTCACTGTCGCTCTCCACTGTCGGGGTTCCAGGCCAGTGGCTGAAGTGCTCGCTCACTGTCGCTCTCCACTGTCGGGGTTCCAGGCCAGTGGCTGAAGTGCTAGCTCACTGTCGCTCTCCACTGTCGGGGTTCCAGGCCAGTGGCTGAAGTGCTAGCTCACTGTCGCTCTCCACTGTCGGGGTTCCAGGCCAGTGGCTGAAGTGCCCACTCACTGTCGCTCTCCACTGTCGGGGTTCCAGGCCAGTGGCTGAAGTGCTCGCTCACTGTCGCTCTCCACTGTCGGGGTTCCAGGCCAGTGGCTGAAGTGCTCGCTCACTGTCGCTCTCCACTGTCGGGGTTCCAGGCCAGTGGCTGAAGTGCTCGCTCACTGTCGCTCACCACCAGTTTCAAGCTTCCTTGAGCCTTGCGTTGCATCCATGGGCAGGCTGCTTGATTTGCATTGCTTCACCTCACCCAGGAGCCAAACTGGGTGCTTGCGAGGGAAGCAGTGGCATACGGTAGTGCCATTAATCATTGCGTGCAGCCATGCCCCAGCGTCGGGTTGGAAAGTTCCCCAGGGAGTGAAGTTGGTCTCTCTCTCTCCCTCCCTCCCTCCCTCCCTCCCTCTCTCTCTCTCTCTCTCTCTCTCTCTCTCTCTCTCTCTCTCTCTCTCTCTCTCTCTCTCCCTCCCTCCCCCCCCCTCTCTCTCTCTCTCTCTCTCTCTCTCTGGGATGGAAGGAGGGGGGAGGAAGAGAGAGGAGAGAGAGAGAGAGACAGACAGACAGACATACAGACAGAGAATGGAGGAGGGAGAGAGAGAGAGAGAGAGAGAGAGAGGGAGGGAGGGAGGGAGGGGGAAGGAGGGGGGATGGAGAGAGAGAGAGAGAGAGAGAGATGGGGGGAGGGAGAGAGACAGAGAGAGACAGAGAGAGATAGACAGATGGGGGGGGGGGGAGAGAGAGAGAGAGAGAGAGAGAGAGAGAGAGAGAGAGAGAGAAAGGAAAGGAACGAAAAAAAGTTTATTGAGTAGGCCACCGGCCCATTTCAAGAGTACAGTGTACATACATTTCCAATTCAACATCACAAGAGAAATGTATACACAGTGTAAGAGCTGTCGTGCTCAGCAAACTCCAGAGCCCCCTGTGTTAGCTTAAATGCTCTGTATAGACTAAGCACTTAAAGATCGAATTTCTTTCTCTTGTCTGCTGGACATGATATATTTTATTGGGTCGTTACTGTCAGAGTCAAGACTTGTAAATATGCAGCGTGCTCTCAAATCCTATAGGCAGGACAGTACAATAGAAAATATTATTCCGTTTCACTTTGCTCTCGGCAAATGATTTGCTAGCATTTCCTCCATATGTATATTTATGTGCATGCAAATAAGTAATTCCCATTCTGATTCTTATAAAAGCATCAACACGTTGTTTTGATGACTCGGTAAAAGGAATGTATGTTTCTTCTCATTACTCGTAGTTTCCAGTTACTGTAGAATTGACCAATACATTTCTCCCTGATACTTTTCAAGAAAACTGTCTCATCAGAAAGACCTTGATTAGCCGGTACGTGTTCACAT
>JAWQFJ010028616.1:0-10000 GCA_034096865.1 Theodoxus fluviatilis
AGGTGAGTTGAATGTAGCTCGACCCCCAGCCGGACAGTAAGACAATTAAAATAAACTGAAACTCCTTCCTCAGTCACTTATCTCTTGGGGTCTCGGAGAAAGGACATCCACAAAACGGAACACGTAGGCATGGATAAAACAATAGCACAGGGTTTAATAATCAAACAATATGAATGAAACAATTACACATAGCCTTCAGTTCACAACACCTCCATGTCAAATCCCCAAACAGTCCAACTCACCACTCACTTCCCTTCCACAGTCCACATCACTTCCTCTACACAGTCCACTTCCTCTACACCGTCACAATTCCCCTACACAGTCTCAATCACATCACACTTCACCGCACAAATCCCAAAACAGTCCAACCCACCAACCACCTCCATGCCAAATCCCCAACCAGTCCAACTCACCAATCACTTCCTTTCCACGGTCCAAATCAGTTCCTCTACACAGTCCAACTCACCTCACAATTCCCCTACACAGTCCAACGCAGTTCAAATCACATCACAATTTGCTGCACAAATCCCACACCAGTCCAACTCACCAACCGCTTCCCTTCCACAGTACAACGCCGTTCAAATCACAGCACAATTCTCTGCACAAATCCTACACCAGTCCAACTCACCCACCACCTCCCTTCCCTATTCCAACGCACTTTCCCTACACAGATCAAATCACATCACAATTCTTCAAGTCAGCCAGCAACTTCCAGGCCAGAGAAACACAGGCCAGGGCCACACAGGTCAGAACACAGCCTCTCAGGCAAATCCACTCCAGGCCCGGACACAATCTTCCGGCACAGATCAATTCAGGCCAAAACACAACTTCCGGCCAAACAACTTCGGCACATGACACAATCTTCAGCACAGATAAACTCAGGCCAGAACACAACTTTCGGCCAAACAACTTCGGCCAGAACACAATCTTCAGCACAGATAAATTCAGGCCAGAACACAACTTTCGGCCAAACAACTTCGGCCAGAACACAATCTTCAGCACAGATAAATTCAGGCCAGAACACAACTTTCTGCCAAATAACTTCGGCCAGGACACAATCTTCCCGCCAGGGCCTGCAACAAACAAAACGACCAGAAACAGTAAACTCTCCCTAATTCACAATGCAATAACGCAACGTATGGAAAATAACCGACTTGGACGAATCACAAAACAACATCCACTCACCCTGCGACCCGGAGTAACAACTGGCCGGCCACCACACTGACCGGCCACTCCGCACCCTCTACTAAATAGGTTGACGACACAGACAAGGCACGAGAAACATGAAGAAAAAAAACATCCTCACTAGGACACAAGCCACAACCTGAACCCATAATCGGGCGGAAAAATATCGAAATACCGTCATACACAGAGGCCTGATAACAACGCGAGACAAAACCGTGCAGCGCCGTGCCCCACGCAAAAACCAAATGTCTCATTAACTCACCCCAGCAATACCCGTGCCAAACACTGAACCACCTAACCCCAAACTAAAAAGCAGACAAACCGTTTAAAGGCCCCAAATCACCACACCAAACTAATTTACAAACCCACCTTTTAACCCCGAGTCGTGACAGGCTTCAGGAGGAAGAAGGGGAAACCTATGGCGCTGGAATGGCAGACTGACTTGTTGACTCATTCACAGCATGTGTCTCCCTGAAGTTGCCTTTATTGACCTTAGCATTTCCTGTGTAGTAGTAGGGCTGATCCTTTCCCTTTCCTCTTGAGTATGAACTTTTCCATCCCTGCATTTTTGGGGACTGACTCACTGCACAAAAACCACTAAAAAGTGGAAACTGTAAGTTCAGTTTCATTTGTTAGCATGTGTAGTGCTGCTGGATGCATATATGAATAAATGAAACAAATTTTAGCCATACTGGATAGTTTTAGTAGGACTTATGCATGGCTGAAATTTGTTTTTGCCATTTTCTCAAAATGTATTGTTTTTCGTCCTGTTCACACACACAAATTACTATAACTCATCACAGGATAATGATGATAACTTGTAATTGTGCAAGTTTGTTACATGTATGTAACATACAGGCATTTTCTGCTGTGAATTGATTATTTGGCCAGATATAATTTATTTAATTTGATATCAAACCTTTATCTGCAATTTCAGATATTGATGTGGAAGCAATAGGTACATTTTTATTTTTTGCATTTCAAACAAAATCTCATGTACATTTGACGATAAAGAGTGTAAAATTCTAATGCAAAAATAATTTTTAAAAATATCAAGTAGTTAAAAAGTTATAGAAATTTGAAAAAATATATAAATTTGCATGTTAGGCAGCCATTTTGGATAACCCATAATTCTGAATACTGTAAATCTTTGATGTTTTGATTTACTGTTATTAGTTCTTTCATGCCAATGAAACAAAAAAAAATCATTAATCATGCTTAAAAATGTCAAGCTTCCTAGTAGTGTCTTGCCTTAAATTAAGTCTCTCCATGCACAAGGCGCCTTGCCTGAAGTCTCTCCATGCACAAGGCGCCTTGCCTGAAGTCTCTCCATGCACAAGAACCCTTGCCTGAAGTCTCTCCATGCACAAGAACCCTTGCCTGAAGTCTCTCCATGCACAAGGCGCCTTGCCTGAAGTCTCTCCATGCACAAGAACCCTTGCCTGAAGTCTCTCCATGCACAAGGCGCCTTGCCTGAAGTCTCTCCATGCACAAGGCGCCTTGCCTGAAGTCTCTCCATGCACAAGGCGCCTTGCCTGAAGTCTCTCCATGCACAATGCGTCTTGCCTGAAGTCTCTCCATGCACAATGCGTCTTGCCTGAAGTCTCTCCATGCACAATGCGTCTTGCCTGAAGTCTCTCCATGCACAATGCGTCTTGCCTGAAGTCTCTCCACGCACAAGGCATCTTGCCTGAAGTCTCTCCATGCACAAGGCGCCTTGCCTGAAGTCTCTCCATGCACAAGGCGCCTTGCCTGAAGTCTCTCCATGCACAAGGCGTCTTGCCTGAAGTCTCTCCATGCACAAGGCGCCTTGCCTGAAGTCTCTCCATGCACAAGGCGCCTTGCCTGAAGTCTCTCCATGCACAAGAACCCTTGCCTGAAGTCTCTCCATGCACAAGGCGCCTTGCCTGAAGTCTCTCCATGCACAAGGCGCCTTGCCTGAAGTCTCTCCATGCACAAGGCGTCTTGCCTGAAGTCTCTCCATGCACAAGAACCCTTGCCTGAAGTCTCTCCATGCACAAGGCGCCTTGCCTGAAGTCTCTCCATGCACAAGGCATCTTGCCTGAAGTCTCTCCATGCACAAGGCGTCTTGCCTGAAGTCTCTCCATGCACAAGAACCCTTGCCTGAAGTCTCTCCATGCACAAGGCGTCTTGCCTGAAGTCTCTCCATGCACAAGGCCCCTTGCCTGAAGTCTCTCCATGCACAAGGCGCCTTGCCTGAAGTCTCTCCATGCACAAGGCGCCTTGCCTGAAGTCTCTCCATGCACAAGGCGCCTTGCCTGAAGTCTCTCCATGCACAAGGCCCCTTGCCTGAAGTCTCTCCATGCACAAGAACCCTTGCCTGAAGTCTCTCCATGCACAAGGCCCCTTGCCTGAAGTCTCTCCATGCACAAGGCGCCTTGCCTGAAGTCTCTCCATGCACAAGGCATCTTGCCTGAAGTCTCTCCATGCACAAGGCGCCTTGCCTGAAGTCTCTCCATGCACAAGGCGCCTTGCCTGAAGTCTCTCCATGCACAAGGCCTCTTGCCTGAAGTCTCTCCATGCACAAGGCGCCTTGCCTGAAGTCTCTCCATGCACAAGAACCCTTGCCTGAAGTCTCTCCATGCACAAGAACCCTTGCCTGAAGTCTCTCCATGCACAAGGCCCCTTGCCTGAAGTCTCTCCATGCACAAGAACCCTTGCCTGAAGTCTCTCCATGCACAAGGCGCCTTGCCTGAAGTCTCTCCATGCACAAGGCGTCTTGCCTGAAGTCTCTCCATGCACAAGGCGCCTTGCCTGAAGTCTCTCCATGCACAAGGCATCTTGCCTGAAGTCTCTCCATGCACAAGGCGCCTTGCCTGAAGTCTCTCCATGCACAAGGCATCTTGCCTGAAGTCTCTCCATGCACAAGGCGCCTTGCCTGAAGTCTCTCCATGCACAAGGCCCCTTGCCTGAAGTCTCTCCATGCACAAGGCATCTTGCCTGAAGTCTCTCCATGCACAAGGCCCTTGCCTGAAGTCTCTCCATGCACAAGGCGCCTTGCCTGAAGTCTCTCCATGCACAAGGCGCCTTGCCTGAAGTCTCTCCATGCACAAGGCGTCTTGCCTGAAGTCTCTCCATGCACAAGAACCCTTGCCTGAAGTCTCTCCATGCACAAGGCGCCTTGCCTGAAGTCTCTCCATGCACAAGGCGCCTTGCCTGAAGTCTCTCCATGCACAAGGCCCCTTGCCTGAAGTCTCTCCATGCACAAAGCGTCTTGCCTGAAGTCTCTCCATGCACAAGGCGTCTTGCCTGAAGTCTCTCCATGCACAAGGCGTCTTGCCTGAAGTCTCTCCATGCACAAGGCGCCTTGCCTGAAGTCTCTCCATGCACAAGGCGCCTTGCCTGAAGTCTCTCCATGCACAAGGCGCCTTGCCTGAAGTCTCTCCATGCACAAGAACCCTTGCCTGAAGTCTCTCCATGCACAAGGCGTCTTGCCTGAAGTCTCTCCATGCACAAGGCATCTTGCCTGAAGTCTCTCCATGCACAAGGCGCCTTGCCTGAAGTCTCTCCATGCACAAGGCATCTTGCCTGAAGTCTCTCCATGCACAAGGCATCTTGCCTGAAGTCTCTCCATGCACAAGAACCCTTGCCTGAAGTCTCTCCATGCACAAGGCCCCTTGCCTGAAGTCTCTCCATGCACAAGAACCCTTGCCTGAAGTCTCTCCATGCACAAGGCGTCTTGCCTGAAGTCTCTCCATGCACAAGGCGCCTTGCCTGAAGTCTCTCCATGCACAAGGCGCCTTGCCTGAAGTCTCTCCATGCACAAGGCGTCTTGCCTGAAGTCTCTCCATGCACAAGAACCCTTGCCTGAAGTCTCTCCATGCACAAGGCCCCTTGCCTGAAGTCTCTCCACGCACAAGGCATCTTGCCTGAAGTCTCTCCATGCACAAGGCCCCTTGCCTGAAGTCTCTCCATGCACAAGAACCCTTGCCTGAAGTCTCTCCATGCACAAGAACCCTTGCCTGAAGTCTCTCCATGCACAAGGCCCCTTGCCTGAAGTCTCTCCATGCACAAGGCGCCTTGCCTGAAGTCTCTCCATGCACAAGGTGCCTTGCCTGAAGTCTCTCCATGCACAAGGCGCCTTGCCTGAAGTCTCTCCATGCACAAGGCGCCTTGCCTGAAGTCTCTCCATGCACAAGGCATCTTGCCTGAAGTCTCTCCATGCACAAGGCCCCTTGCCTGAAGTCTCTCCATGCACAAGAACCCTTGCCTGAAGTCTCTCCATGCACAAGAACCCTTGCCTGAAGTCTCTCCATGCACAAGGCCCCTTGCCTGAAGTCTCTCCATGCACAAGGCCCCTTGCCTGAAGTCTCTCCATGCACAAGGCATCTTGCCTGAAGTCTCTCCATGCACAAGGCCCCTTGCCTGAAGTCTCTCCATGCACAAGGCGTCTTGCCTGAAGTCTCTCCATGCACAAGGCGCCTTGCCTGAAGTCTCTCCATGCACAAGGCGTCTTGCCTGAAGTCTCTCCATGCACAAGGCGTCTTGCCTGAAGTCTCTCCATGCACAAGGCATCTTGCCTGAAGTCTCTCCATGCACAAGAACCCTTGCCTGAAGTCTCTCCATGCACAAGAACCCTTGCCTGAAGTCTCTCCATGCACAAGGCGCCTTGCCTGAAGTCTCTCCATGCACAAGGCGCCTTGCCTGAAGTCTCTCCATGCACAAGGCGCCTTGCCTGAAGTCTCTCCATGCACAAGGCCCCTTGCCTGAAGTCTCTCCATGCACAAGGCGCCTTGCCTGAAGTCTCTCCATGCACAAGGCGTCTTGCCTGAAGTCTCTCCATGCACAAGAACCCTTGCCTGAAGTCTCTCCATGCACAAGGCCCTTGCCTGAAGTCTCTCCATGCACAAGGCATCTTGCCTGAAGTCTCTCCATGCACAAGGCCCCTTGCCTGAAGTCTCTCCATGCACAAGAACCCTTGCCTGAAGTCTCTCCATGCACAAGGCGCCTTGCCTGAAGTCTCTCCATGCACAAGGCGTCTTGCCTGAAGTCTCTCCATGCACAAGGCCCCTTGCCTGAAGTCTCTCCATGCACAAGGCCCCTTGCCTGAAGTCTCTCCATGCACAAGAACCCTTGCCTGAAGTCTCTCCATGCACAAGGCCTCTTGCCTGAAGTCTCTCCATGCACAAGGCGCCTTGCCTGAAGTCTCTCCATGCACAAGAACCCTTGCCTGAAGTCTCTCCATGCACAAGGCGTCTTGCCTGAAGTCTCTCCATGCACGAGGCCCCTTGCCTGAAGTCTCTCCATGCACAAGAACCCTTGCCTGAAGTCTCTCCATGCACAAGGCGTCTTGCCTGAAGTCTCTCCATGCACAAGGCATCTTGCCTGAAGTCTCTCCATGCACAAGAACCCTTGCCTGAAGTCTCTCCATGCACAAGGCGTCTTGCCTGAAGTCTCTCCATGCACAAGAACCCTTGCCTGAAGTCTCTCCATGCACAAGGCCCCTTGCCTGAAGTCTCTCCATGCACAAGAACCCTTGCCTGAAGTCTCTCCATGCACAAGAACCCTTGCCTGAAGTCTCTCCATGCACAAGGCGCCTTGCCTGAAGTCTCTCCATGCACAAGAACCCTTGCCTGAAGTCTCTCCATGCACAAGAACCCTTGCCTGAAGTCTCTCCATGCACAAGAACCCTTGCCTGAAGTCTCTCCATGCACAAGGCCCCTTGCCTGAAGTCTCTCCATGCACAAGGCCCTTGCCTGAAGTCTCTCCATGCACAAGAACCCTTGCCTGAAGTCTCTCCATGCACAAGGCCCCTTGCCTGAAGTCTCTCCATGCACAAGAACCCTTGCCTGAAGTCTCTCCATGCACAAGGCGCCTTGCCTGAAGTCTCTCCATGCACAAGGCATCTTGCCTGAAGTCTCTCCATGCACAAGGCCCCTTGCCTGAAGTCTCTCCATGCACAAGGCGTCTTGCCTGAAGTCTCTCCATGCACAAGAACCCTTGCCTGAAGTCTCTCCATGCACAAGGCGCCTTGCCTGAAGTCTCTCCATGCACAAGGCCTCTTGCCTGAAGTCTCTCCATGCACAAGGCGTCTTGCCTGAAGTCTCTCCATGCACAAGGCCCTTGCCTGAAGTCTCTCCATGCACAAGAACCCTTGCCTGAAGTCTCTCCATGCACAAGGCGCCTTGCCTGAAGTCTCTCCATGCACAAGGCGCCTTGCCTGAAGTCTCTCCATGCACAAGAGCCCTTGCCTGAAGTCTCTCCATGCACAAGGCGCCTTGCCTGAAGTCTCTCCATGCACAAGGCCCCTTGCCTGAAGTCTCTCCATGCACAAGGCGTCTTGCCTGAAGTCTCTCCATGCACAAGAACCCTTGCCTGAAGTCTCTCCATGCACAAGAACCCTTGCCTGAAGTCTCTCCATGCACAAGGCGCCTTGCCTGAAGTCTCTCCATGCACAAGGCATCTTGCCTGAAGTCTCTCCATGCACAAGGCATCTTGCCTGAAGTCTCTCCATGCACAAGGCGCCTTGCCTGAAGTCTCTCCATGCACAAGAACCCTTGCCTGAAGTCTCTCCATGCACAAGAGCCCTTGCCTGAAGTCTCTCCATGCACAAGGCGTCTTGCCTGAAGTCTCTCCATGCACAAGAACCCTTGCCTGAAGTCTCTCCATGCACAAGAACCCTTGCCTGAAGTCTCTCCATGCACAAGGCGCCTTGCCTGAAGTCTCTCCATGCACAAGGCGTCTTGCCTGAAGTCTCTCCATGCACAAGGCGCCTTGCCTGAAGTCTCTCCATGCACAAGGCGCCTTGCCTGAAGTCTCTCCATGCACAAGAACCCTTGCCTGAAGTCTCTCCATGCACAAGAACCCTTGCCTGAAGTCTCTCCATGCACAAGGCGCCTTGCCTGAAGTCTCTCCATGCACAAGAACCCTTGCCTGAAGTCTCTCCATGCACAAGGCGCCTTGCCTGAAGTCTCTCCATGCACAAGAACCCTTGCCTGAAGTCTCTCCATGCACAAGGCCCCTTGCCTGAAGTCTCTCCATGCACAAGGCGCCTTGCCTGAAGTCTCTCCATGCACAAGGCGCCTTGCCTGAAGTCTCTCCATGCACAAGGCATCTTGCCTGAAGTCTCTCCATGCACAAGGCATCTTGCCTGAAGTCTCTCCATGCACAAGGCGCCTTGCCTGAAGTCTCTCCATGCACAAGGCGCCTTGCCTGAAGTCTCTCCATGCACAAGAGCCCTTGCCTTCTGTGTGAGGTGGAGGTGAATAATTTTGTGTACTTGAGTCGGCCTATTTATGCAGATTCAGGGACAGGCCGCATTTGGGTGTAATCCGTCAGAAAAATAATAAAGATGGAATGTTATGCATTTCTGCCTATCTTATAAATTGTCTTTGCTCAATAAGAATAAAGGGGGGGGGGGGGTTGTGTGTTTAATATTGATAATAAGTATGAAGTAGTAGGCAGTATATCCGTGTTCAAAAACGAACAGTAGGCAATGATATTTGAACAATGTAATAAACAATAACACAAGCAAGGTTTTAGTTGATGCCTTTGACAATTGTTTGCTCAATGAGTCTTGAAGTACAAAACAGCAGCGTGTCATATGTACTAGAGACATGGTCATCAAAGAGATTATCTGAAGTGATCATCACGTATGGAAGTTTTAAATGACTTCAAAGACTTCTTGTTCCTGAGGTGCAATGTTAGTGAGTTCCATATGAAAGCACCTGAATGTGCCTTTGGAAATGTCTACTCTGGGTTGTGCAAGAATGAAGAATGAAGGTGTCACGAGGCGTTATGCGGCTCGTTTGGGGGCGATGGAATAGATCAGGGAGGTACCTCGGTGCTCGTGAAACATCAGTTTTGTGCATTAAAATGCATTTATTTTGGGCGAGGTGTTTTTGGAAGGGCAGAGAAAGAGAAACTCCTGCCAACAGGGAACCACTGGTTTCGATATTAAGTGACCCCTCTGTCCGTACATCCGTATCATGATACATGTGTGGCTTGCACACTATTGCTGGAGTCGGCAAGCCCCACCTCTCTGCTCCCGCCAGAGTCTGTAAGTCTTCTTCGTATAAAAGGACCAGTGACCACCACAGCCACAACCATAACCACCATGTCTCTATCACCATCACGTACCACCGTCACTACCATTACCACCACTACCGTCACTACTACCACCACCACCACCGTCACTACCATTACCACCACTACCACCACCACCGTCACTACCACCACCACAGTCACTACCACCACCACAGTCTCCACCACCACCATCGTCACTACCATCACCACCACCACCATCCCTACCACCACCGTCACTACCAAAAGTACCATTACCACCACCACCGTTACTACCATGGCTGTAACCACCAACATCACCACTGCCACTGCCGCTAACACCTCTACTACCACCTTAACTACCACCATCACGTACACTATGCCACAGTCACCACTATGCCACCATCACGTACACTATGCCACCATCACGTACACTATGCCACCGTCACGTACACTATGCCACCTTCACGTACACTATGCCACCATCACGTACACTATGCCACCGTCACGTACACTATGCCACAGTCACCACTATGCCACCATCACCATTATGCCACCATCACGTACACTATGCCACCCCAACGTATACTATGCCACCATCACGTACACTATGCCACAGTCACCACTATGCCACCATCACGTACACTATGCCACCATCACGTACACTATGCCACCGTCACGTACACTATGCCACCTTCACGTACACTATGCCACCATCACGTACACTATGCCACCATCACGTACACTATGCCACAGTCACCACTATGCCACCATCACGTACACTATGCCACCA
>JAWQFJ010028618.1:0-2500 GCA_034096865.1 Theodoxus fluviatilis
TTTCTTTATGAGCAAGGACAATTTGTAAGAAAGGCAGAAATGCCTAAAATTTCATCCTTGATAAATAAAGAATCAATCAATCAATCAATCAATCTCTCTCTCTCTCTCCCTCTCTCTCTCTCTCTCTCTCTCTCTCTCTCTCTCTCTCTCTCTCTCACACACACACATACACACGCGCGCGCTTGCGCAAAGAAACTGTAACCAAAGATCAATATTACTTTCTCAAAGTTATAGGTAGAATGCATATATACATTATAGTTCATTAGAATTGCTACACTATTTAAATCGAAATGCGGGTCGATGTAGTTCGGCCAAGTCCGGACAGCTTGGTTCGGGCAGTGACGTACGCATATCATTACAGTGACGTACGCATATCATTACAGTCAGTGACGTATGTATATCATTACAGTGACGTACGCATATCATTACAGTGACGTACGCATATCATTACAGTGACGTACGCATATCATTACAGTGACGTACGCATATCATTACAGTGACGTACGCATATCATTACAGTGACGTACACATATCATTACAGTCAGTGACGTATGCATACAATCACAGTCAGTGACATATGCATATCATTGCAGTCACGAGAAACAAAAGCTGAGTTCGTCCAAACTATTAAACCCTGAGCAAGTTCGCAGGCGACCTGTTTGGAATGCAAAACTGATTCGCCGATAAAGTTCGCGAACTAATACTAAATCGTCCAGTTACGAAGAAGCTTTACGGCCGTCGAGAAGTTCGTATTCTGCCACATGGCGAATTAATTTTTCCTTTCTTCTGCAAATATCACATCAGAGACGTCTTTGCTCGGAATAGTTTTAGCATTGTTCTGGACAACGTCTTGTCCGCTGTGCATCGAGCTTAATAAACGTTAATGCTGATAGAACTTTCACGTTTAGTTCAATTTTTACAGTCTGAATGAATCTCATATCACCTGAGGCAAAATGTTCTGCCAGTTGTATCTGTATTGAATAAAGAAACGCACACCCACACACACGCACACACACACACACACACACACGCACATACACACACACACACACACACACACACACACACACACACACACACACACACACACACACATACACACACAAGTTCATGGGTCCCAAAGAGACTTTTGTCTTCCTTTGTGACGTAATGCTGTCATGCAGCAAAGTCATTACCGACCTTTCAAATCAAAAAAGGAAGGAAGAAAGAAAGAAAGAAAAAGAAAAAAATGCCTAGTTTCCAAAAGGAGCTGTTTTGCAGCTCCTTCATCTCCATCAGCTTCCTGAAGATGGTTCACGATTAGGAATCTACAGATTGCGCCACATCACATGAAGGGCAGCCTTTCCTTTCAGAAGACAAGAGAAGTCCTCAGTGTCGACAAGCCATTATCCTCAGCTCTAGTATGAGTAATTGCATCTCTGCCGCTGATTGTTTCTCGGTAATGAAGATTGTTCCACCCTTGCAAGCCGGTAAGCACAACATGCACTGAGTGACTGTTGTCGTCTTCGCCTGCTCAACATGGACGGAGATCTTGCTCCGACAAGAAGCCAATAGCGAAGGTATCTCCATGTGAGGACACAAATGCATATAATTGCCGTAACTGTCGCCATTAATGGGTCCGCTGATGATGTACAGCTGATGTACGAAACAAAGGTTCTTTAATATCTCGCCAAAAGCGCTCATGGTGCGATCCTGGGACACACGATTCTGCCGAAGAGATGAACCACTACAGACTGGTAGTTGTAGCCCGTCATCGTCGTCCTCTTCCTCTGTCCCAATTTCCACAAATCATGATATCACATCCTGGGAAGTGCCTCTTGCATGTGCAAATGCGTATCCTCCAACAAGAAAAGCCACAATGAGTATCCCTTTCTCTATAAAAGTAAGACTCTGCAGGTGGGACATAAATAAAAATCAGAATACAGGTAATGTTTGTGAAGCTTTTTTATTGTGAAAACCATCAAGTTTTCATTTTCGACGTTTATTTGACTAACCAAAGCTGTCAGGTGGTTTTCATTTTGATAGTCACACCACCTGATCTATGTCCTTGATTCGAAAGCTTTATTGCCGGAGAGTGAAACACCACATGCTTTTCAAACACGGCGTCGAAGTCGATTAAGTCTGAAGTGAAAGTTTCCATAGGCCTCAGAGATAGAATGAATTATTTAAAACCTGGTACACGTAGTTGAGAGACCATGTATATTCCAGCAGACGACTTGTAAAAGCTCAGGTTTCTGACATTGAGCATCTCCACTGTACGCCCATATTGGCGCGTTGTGCCACACCCACACTGATTTTAAGTCTAGACGAGAGAGAAAGAGAGAAAGAGAGAAAGAGAGAAAGAGAGAAAGAGAAAGAGAGAGAGAGGGAGAGGGAGAGGGAGAAAGAGAAAGAGAGAGAGAGAGAGAAAGAGAGAGAGAGGGGGGGGGGACAGACAGACAGACAGACAGACAGACAGACAGACAGACAGACAGACAGACAGACAGACAGACAGACAGAC
>JAWQFJ010028618.1:10000-37681 GCA_034096865.1 Theodoxus fluviatilis
CACGCATGCAAGTCTAGCACTAGGAACTATTAAAATGCTACACAGCCTACGTCATAGAATTTTTCAAGTTTAAAAAGCTTGATGTAGCCACTGTTTACAATTGGCCCATGCACACGCTGCCATGGTGAAATCTCCGCAGTAAATCTGACCTAATTTCTGATTGGCCAAAACTACGAAAATGTGTCACAGGAAGTAACTCCTGTATAGTTTTGAATCATACAAATTCGCACTTTTAAAAGTCATTTTTCACTGTTTAATAGATACGATCGAAGAGGGAACTTTGTTGTTTTCAATCCCCAATACCATGTACTATCATAATATAATATGGGAACATCGTCCATATTTTGGCTGAGCGGACCTGTAGAAGGAGTTGTTATCCGAAGGCACGCCCTGCGGTCTATGTGTGATTCGGGTGTAATACTGCCAATAAACGTCGTTAAGCTTAAGATTACACCCGAATCACACGGACCGTTAAGGTGCATGGAGTACAGTACCGGTCAAGAGTCACAACAACCACCGACACCGACCATTTCAGCCTTCTTCATGATGCGTTAGAATCCTGCCGTTGTCGTGGTGAACATGGCTGACAACGGTCAGAATGATTACTTGCTTGGTTTTTTCCTTGTCAAAACTTGTTATACCGTCAGATTGTTACCACCATCAGATTTTCTGCAACTTTTCGAAGCGAATCTAGCCTAAAAACCTACCAGTTATGAATCGTGTTAACAGGATTGACTCGTTGCTTGTAGAATGACGGTACTCGGTAGCAGTACCACACACGGTGTGTGCGTGAATCACTGAATGAGTACGAATGCACATGTCTGGGTTGAACATCTATAATACACTTCCTCCTCTGTGTGACTGTGTGAGTGTTAATTCAGCGTCTATGACATGCCAAAGGAAAGCAAAACATGTCATAATAGGAGCTTCCTGAACCTATCCATCATGTTTAAAATATATGGTTGATTGTTCCTGGGCCGATAGCTTAGAATTGGATTTACATGCTTTACAAACACTCTGTCATAGCAATTCTCTAATGGCTCAGCTGGTAGAGCGTTCGACTCTTGGTCATGCATGACCAGGTTTGATTCTGCGCTGAAACTTTTTTTTCTTCTCTTTTTTCGAGAGGTTGTGTTTTTTTGGGGTTTTTATGTGTGTGTGTGTGTTTTCCCCCTCTTTTCTCGAGAGGTTGCGGGTTCGAACCCGATCTTTTTTTAAATGCCAAAACCTGGAGGTTCAGCGCCAGCGGTTTTTATTTAACTAATGGCTAGTTTGCGAAGTGCCTGAACCATAGCTGGCAAACAAAGCATTGCATGTATGAAGAAAACACAGCTCCCAAGGGGCATGGTGTTCCTGCAAATGACAGCCCATGCAAAGAGTTGCAATGCCGCCAGCATGCCTGGCGTATACTAACACTTCGAGCAATGCCCTTTGCAAGGTCTGGAAATGCGACGAGCCTACATTGCTCGCGACGCCTTGGTTGAGGGAGGGGAGAGGGAAGGGGGGAGGGAGGGGGAGGGGTTGGGAGGGGGGGAGGAGGGGAAAGGGGGGAATATATTCTGGAATACAGAGACATGAAAGCAAAAACTGTGGGTGTAGGTATTAAACATGCATTGGATTGAACGTCCATTGGAAAGCAAAGCCTGCACGATGCACCAATGACATTTGAACCCAAAATATTATTACCGTCTACCTACGCTTACGTTTGATGCTTTCTGTCCATCGGAAAGCTTTCGATGGTGTTGACAGGTGAGTCAAAGCACGAAAACAGACACCAAATAATTAACTGACTGACTGACTGCCTGGCTGGCTGGCTGGCTGGCTGGCTGGCTGGCTGGCTGGCTGCCTGGCTGCCTGGCTGGCTGGCTGGCTGGCTGGCTGGCTGGCTGGCTGGCTGGCTGGCTGGCTGGCTGGCTGGCTGGCTGGCTGGCTGGCTGCCTGGCTGCCTGGCTGCCTGGATGGCTGGCTGCCTGGCTGCCTGGCTGGCTGGCTGGCTGGCTGGCTGGCTGGCTGGCTGGCTGGCTGGCTGGCTGGCTGGCTGGCTGGCTGGCTGCCTGGCTGCCTGGCTGCCTGGCTGGCTGGCTGCCTGGCTGGCTGCCTGGCTGGCTGGCTGCCTGGCTGGCTGACTGCCTGGCTGGCTGCCTGGCTGGCTGACTGCCTGGCTGGCTGCCTGGCTGGCTGACTGCCTGGCTGACTGACTGACTGACTGACTGGATGGTTGGATGGATGAATGGATAAATAATGGATGGATGGATGGATGGAAAAATGAATGAATGAATAAAAATTGCAGCCTATCGACCTTTGTTGGCAATTCAAGGTCGTTGATAAAGAAAATGATTGGAGCTGATTAGATTAGGGGCACGTCAAGTCTCGAATACCCAAGCTTTTCGCCTCTTAAGCCGGTTCTTGGTGTTTGCCAAGTCTTGGCAAATACTGGCCAAGTATTCGGTCAAAATTTGCCGGGTCTTGGTAAATATTCGCTGAATATTTACTTAAGTGTTTCGTTTTTTAATTGGTTTTCACCAAGACTTGGCAAATATTTGTCAACACTTGGGATATTGGCTCGACAGGTAATGCCAATAGATATTGGCGCGAGATATTCGTGAGATTCGCTCAGAGCATAATGGCGGAAAAAAAATAGCCGCTTTGTTTACATTTACATCCATTGCACACTTACGGTATGGGCATGATGCTGATCGATGTCAAATTGCAAATGTCCTTTGTTTGCGAGATCTTGGCTTGGTTTCGTCAAGCTATTAAGAAGCTAAAGATTTTGCCGAGACTTGGCGCAATAGTTGCCGAATTTTTGCCAAAAAGTAATTTGCCAAGACTTGGTGAATATTAGCAAAGATGTATAATAAAAAAATTATGTCAATTAACAACAGGCTCTTGGAATCATGTAGGGACGCGGTGGGTCTATTTTAGCCCCAAACGCTTGGAGGTTCACAATCTCGGGGAGGGCCTGGAAGAGTGGACACATGAAACCGACTGTCGAGAAAGGCCGAAGAAAACTAAACTGAAAGCGATTCACATTTGAGGACTGAGATACCGTCCTAAAGATGAACGCATTCTGAAATGTCCATTGTGCAATGATTTATAACTATACGTTAATGAAATACATGTGCTGTTTGCTTGCCCCAAGCATGTAGCTATCTGAACCAAGTATTTCGTTATAGATCAACAGTCAAGTTGTATAGAAAGTTTGCAAACGATGTTTGTAAGTGAAGACAGGAACATTATTTGAAGAACAGCGACGTACCTCTTTTACACACGCGCGTGCACGCACGGACACACACACACACACACACACACACACACACACACACACAAACACACAAGCACACATACAGAGAGAGAGAGAGAGAGAGAGAGAGAGAGAGAGAGAGAGAGAGAGAACGAGAGAGAGAAGGGAGGGAATGAGAGAGAGAGGAAGTAATCTGATATGACTTAATGTGACATTGTGTAAGGAATGTACATGTAGTATACTGGAATGTAAATTGATTAATGTTAAATATTGCCTGATTGTTGAATCGTACACGGAAATGTGAGATGATGAACCCCCATTGTACGGGCCAGGGGCATAACAAAGAAATAATCGTTCGTTCGTTCATTATTTCGTTCGTGTGTTTGATTCACATTTGAGAAAAAAGCAGTCCTTATTACACTGATGTCCTGGAAGCATCACTGGCCACCCAGGCCTGCGGGTCATAGATAAACCATGTCCACACCCCTGTCTGTCTGAGGGACAAAAGGATAAACTTCACCGCCAATAGTTCCCAAGGCGACTTCGTGCCTACCACTCCTAGGATTCTAAGTATCGAAGGGTTAATGCAGCCTTGTACTGCATATGCAATTCGCATTTGGGTTTGGATTTCGTGTTAATGAAGCGCTGAGTAATCGTCGTGAAAACCAATGTTGCCGCCATCGCACTATCGTACGACACACACCCAGAGTGGCCGTGCGTCTACTTCAGTTTAGGATAGGAGCTCCCGGGTGAGTGTTACCTCGTGACAAGCACACTTGGCAGCAGTATTTTTCATCTGTGCAAGACCGAATTAATAACTAGGCTTAACATCCAAAATTCAGGAAACATCTTTTTTTAAACGTACGTACACAGCACTGAAGAATAATGCTTTCGCAACAGATTCAACTGCGGCAAAGGTTTTAGTATTTAGCAGATTACATTGAAGTGGATTTCCTATTGTTTTCCCCCCCGGAGGTAACGTTGATGACATCGAGCGGGAAAGGCCTCAATATGGAGAACAATAAACCCGACGAAACTATTGCCAAAAACATTAGGGTCGCTTTACCAGCAGAATCAACGCCGCGTCACTGTGGGTAAGTGTTATAAACTGACCGTATAAATGTGGGTTGGTGCCGTAACGTAAAAGCACTGCAAGCTGTATTAATGCATCTCCCTTCTTTTAAAGACTGACCAATCAACAGTTTGTGCCTCCTTGGCCCTGTGTAATTAAGCAAAGCGCATCGATTTCTTCAGTGTCCCTTGCATGTAGAACAACGTTCCTCATCATTCCAGGCACTCGCTTGAGGTGAAGCTCTACATGCAAAATAGGAACTGATAAAGCTGGATGTTGGTAGGGTATAGAGCAAAAAGCTTCAGCTGCATTGTCCCTGGATAAAATTATAACTACCACATTTCTAGCAAATTAACACGTGTTCATTCGAGGAGTCTGGACAGGTTAGAGGTGAAGTTTGTTTAAAGTCTGTTTGCACAACCTTGTGATTTTCTTTAGAAATCTGTTCGAGGATACATTAATAACTCTTGTAGACTGTTTCCTTCTTGGGTTTCGTTGAATCCAGGAATCCATCACCTCCTGCGTCCAAGTGTTACACACGCTCTTCACAGGCGTCAACAACACATCGTTCTGTCAATTCTGCAGTCAGCTGGCGTGACACCCATCTTGCACACGCTTGGTGGAATTACAGAACAGTATGGGCGATATGGCGTTGTGATCCATGACTCGTGCCTAGAAGTATGGTAATTTAATTCACATTTACGCGGCGATTTTTTTCATGATTGTTTCAACTGCTGCAATGTTCTCTGGTGTCACTGTTCGCTGTGTCTGACCTGGTCTGAAAATGAACTCATGCAGTTTCGGAACAACCTACTCCACTCGTACACATGCTGTAGTGGCATGCAGGCGTCACCATACTGAGCTTTCATTAGTCGGTGAATTTCGATGGATTTCGCTCCTTTAGTATTCAAAAAACGAATGACAGAACGCTATTCTTTTTTGGTGCATATTGCAAGTGGGGCAGTCATCTTTACTCCTGCGCTGTAGCATGATACTTTTACATCGTACTGCAACCTGTGGGTCACTCTTCAAACAAAAAATAACACTCTTGTTTACTTACATAACAATAAGGCGTTCTCACGATTTTTACCGTACTTTAAAAGATTTCATTGGACTCACTTTCATACGTAAAACAAATAGAAACAACCCGGTAGATACACAGAACTGATCGAGACTGGCATCCAGTGCGGCTAATCACTCTTTGTGCATGGGAGTAGCAGTGGAAACCATGAATACAGCCATTCCGTTTAGTGGGTTGTTTGTTGACTTCTGTGCAGGCTGCGCTTTATGGGCTTGTTTCTGGAACGCATGCTTCTGGTCGACCTTCTCGTGTCACCCGTGATGTGCAAGACATTGTTGCTACTGTGATGTGTAAACGCTGTCAGCTATCGGTTGCCTCGCAAGGCAACTCTTGTGACGAGAGTTTCTGCTGCAGAGTGTTCAAGGATCTGGTGGGCAGACTGTGTTTTCTTGCTGGAAAGATGAGTTGTGGCTGCTGGTGCGACTTAGCAACACCAACTGTTGAAGGATGTTGCAATAATCCACAACAGGATCGGAGACGTCGAAAACGGAGGCATTTCTGTCATCCCCTGCAGACTCTTTCTGGTTCTGTGTGGATCACCGGGTTGCTTTAGCGACGGCTGCATCCAAGCGTGCAGTGAACTGTTTCGTCCAGTCATTCTTTCTCTTGTGCCTTGGCTGCACTAACTGGTGGCTGCACTGCACTCACTGGTGGCTGCACTGCACTCACTGGTGGCTGCACTGCACTAACTGGTGGCTGCACTGCACTCACTGGTGGCTGCACTGCACTCACTGGTGGCTGCACTGCACTCACTGGTGGCTGCACTGCACTCACTGGTGGCTGCACTCACTGGTGGCTGCACTGCACTCACTGGTGGCTGCACTCACTGGTGGCTGCACTGCACTCACTGGTGGCTGCACTGCACTCACTGGTGGCTGCACTGCACTCACTGGTGGCTGCACTCACTGGTGGCTGCACTGCACTCACTGGTGGCTGCACTCACTGGTGGCTGCACTGCACTCACTGGTGGCTGCACTCACTGGTGGCTTCACTGCACTCACTGATGGCTGCACTGCACTCACTGGTGGCTGCACTGCACTCACTGGTGGCTGCACTCACTGGTGGCTGCACTGCACTCACTGGTGGCTGCACTGCACTCACTGGTGGCTGCACTCACTGGTGGCTGCACTGCACTCACTGGTGGCTGCACTCACTGGTGGCTTCACTGCACTCACTGATGGCTGCACTGCACTCACTGGTGCCTGCACTGCACTCACTGGTGGCTGCACTCATCGGTGCCTGCACTGCACTCGTTGGTGGCTGCACTGCACTCACTGGTGGCTTCCCTGCACTCACAGATGGCTGCACTCGTTGGTGGCTGGACTCACTGGTGGCTGCACTGCACTCACTGGTGGCTGCACTGCACTCACTGGTGGCTTCACTGCACTCACTGGTGGCTGCACTGCACTCACTGGTGGCTTCACTGCACTCACTGGTGGCTGCACTCATCGGTGCCTGCACTGCACTCGTTGGTGGCTGCACTCACTGGTGGCTGCACTGCACTCACTGGTGGCTGCACTGCACTCACTGGTGGCTGCACTGCACTCACTGGTGGCTGCACTGCACTCACTGGTGGCTGCACTCATCGGTGCCTGCACTGCACTCGTTGGTGGCTGCACTCACTGGTGGCTGCACTGCACTCGTTGGTGGCTGCACTGCACTCACTGGTGGCTACACTTACTGGTGGCTGCACTGCACTCACTGGTGGCTTCACTGCACTCACTGATGGCTGCACTGCACTCACTGGTGGCTTCACTGCACTCACTGATGGCTGCACTGCACTCACTGGTGGCTGCACTGCACTCACTGGTGGCTGCACTCACTGGTGCCTGCACTGCACTCATTGGTGGCTGCTCTCACTGGTGGCTGCACTGCACTCACTGGTGGCTGCACTGCACTCACTGGTGGCTGCACTGCACTCACTGGTGGCTGCACTGCACTCACTGGTGGCTGCACTCACTGGTGCCTGCACTGCACTCATTGGTGGCTGCTCTCACTGGTGGCTGCACTGCACTCACTGGTGGCTTCACTGCACTCACTGGTGGCTGCACTGCACTCACTGGTGGCTGCACTGCACTCACTGGTGGCTGCACTGCACTCACTGGTGGCTGCACTCACTGGTGGCTTCACTGCACTCACTGGTGGCTGCACTGCACTCACTGGTGGCTTCACTGCACTCACTGGTGGCTGCACTCACTGGTGGCTGCACTCACTGGTGGCTGCACTCACTGGTGGCTGCACTCACTGGTGGCTGCACTGCACTCACTGGTGGCTGCAATGTACTCACTGGTGGCTGGACTGCACTCATTGGTGGCTGGACTGCACTCATTGACGGCTGCACTCATTGGTGGTTGCACTGCACTCACTGACGGCTGCACTCACTGGTGGCTGCACTGCACTCACTGGTGGCTGCACTGCACTCACTGGTGGCTGCACTGCACTCACTGGTGGCTGCACTGCAATCACTGGTGGCTGCACTGCACTCACTGGTGGCTGCACTTACTGGTGGCTGCACTGCACTCACTGGTGGCTGCACTGCACGCACTTGTGGCTGCACTCACTGGTGGCTGCACTGCACTCACTGGTGGCTGCACTGCACTCACTGGTGGCTGCACTCACTGGTGGCTGCACTGCACTCACTGGTGGCTGCACTCACTGGTGGCTGCACTGCACTCACTGGTGGCTGCACTGCACTCACTGGTGGCTGCACTCACTGGTGGCTGCACTGCACTCACTGGTGGCTGCACTCACTGGTGGCTGCACTGCACTCACTGGTGGCTGCACTCACTGGTGGCTGCACTGCACTCACTGGTGGCTGCACTCACTGGTGGCTGCACTGCACTCACTGGTGGCTGCACTCACTGGTGGCTGCACTGCACTCACTGGTGGCTGCATTCACTGGTGGCTGCACTGCACTCACTGGTGGCTGCACTGCACTCACTGGTGGCTGCACTGCACTCACTGGTGGCTGCACTTACTGGTGGCTGCACTGCACTCGTTGGTGGCTGCACTCACTGGTGGCTGCACTCACTGGTGGCTGCACTTACTGGTGCCTGCACTGCACTCGTTGGTGGCTGCACTCACTGTTGGCTGCACTGCACTCACTGGTGGCTGCACTGCACGCACTTGTGGCTGCACTCATTGGTGGCTGCACTCACTGGTGGCTGCACTCACTGGTGGCTGCACTACACTCATTGCTGGCTGCACTCACTGGTGGCTGCACTGCACTCATTGCTGGCTGCACTCACTTGCGACTGCACTCATTGGTTGCTGCTCTGCATTCATTGGTGGTTACACTGCACTCACTGGCAGCTGAACTCATTGGTGGTGTCACCGTTGGAAAGCCAGGCTACACGATCGTGCGCATGAAAACCACGTTCATGCATGTCTGCTCTCTCTGCGGCAAAGTATGCTGGACTGCTCAAGGCCGCTGGAGAACAAGAACTTAATGTGGATGCACGTGAAGCCCGTGCATTATTGGACTCGGCATCATCTATAGCGTTCGCGGGAATGTCAAAGTTATCTTTTTCGAAAAAAAATCTTCTGCTTAACCCCGACACTTTGTCCCTGGGCATGTAGGCGGTCGTCGAAGCTTTGCAGAAGGTTTTCTTCTCCAGAGCACATAACGAATGTCACTTGGCACTAATCTTAGAACAACCACAACAGCGTCGGACTCCCCTGCTACCTTCCAGGAGGAAAGTAGGTCCAAATCAAGCAGTGACGACAGTAGTACTGCGACAACAGCTGGAAAACCGGCAACTGGCTTACTGGTACTGGTGCTTGCTTTTCAGTTATAGGCAAGAATAAGACAGAACCTCTCTCTCTCTCTCTGTCTCTGTCTCTCTCTGTCTCTCTCTCTCTCTCTCTCTCTCTCTCTCTCTCTCTCTCTGAAATGCCATCAGATACTCAGGATGCGCCGTCATGCTGAGTGCCTGATTAGACCGATCTTATATTGATGTACGTATTTCATTCTGGTTTTAAATAATCAGAGCTGTAACGAATGTTGGTATATTGTCGTCCTAATCACAGGTTGATATGCTGTCATAAGCTTTACCACACTGTAGTGCCATGGTGTTAAATTTATATATAATGTGTACATTCTTTCACACTGATGGATCGTCGGAGGCCAGTGAAGAATCAATCAGTCAAATGAAGTCAAATGAAGTCAAACGAAGTCAAGCTCAGCCCAGCCCAGCCCAGCCCAGCCCAGCCCCACCAACCAACCAACCAACCAACCAATCAATCAATCAATTAATCTCTCTCTCTCTCTTTCTCTCTCTCTCACACACACACACTCACACACACACACACACACACACACACACACACACACACACGCACACACACGCGCATACACACGCACATACACACACACTCATAAACACACACACACATGCACACACGCACACACACGCACACACACACACACACTTACAAACACACACACACACACACACACACACATACACCCACCCACACATACACACGCACAAACACACACACACACACATACACACACACACTTACAAACTGTTACGGGGATCCACAAAAACGAAATAAAACAGGTCCCGGGTTACTTACAAGTCTTTATATTTTCCCATAAAACATGCCCGTAACAGGGGTAGAAAAGAAAAACAAAAATAAAAAAGGTTACATTGGTATATGGCTCAAACACAACATCCTCAATAACCCAATCTTAGAAAATTACACCTACACTACTCCCAACGGGAAACATGAAAAAAGCACAAGTAAAATGTCGGTCAGCCTTCGTATATAAAAACATAAAAGCACGTAGGTCAGCCCTCGACAAGTAAAACTATCGATCCGTGTAAAACTTTCGCACCAACCTTCCAACTCTGCCCGCTCTCTCTCTCTCTCTCTCTCTCTCTCTCTCTCTCTCTCTCTCTCTGCTCGTCTCTGCTGTGTGTGTGGAGCCGATCTCTTCTCTTCGTCTGCTTCACTCTTCTGTGCTTCTCCTTCCTCCACTCTCTTCTTCTTCAGCTTCACTCTTCGGTGCTTCGCCCTCCTCTTTTCTCTTCTTCTCCTGCTTCACTCTTCTGTGCTTCTCCTTCCTCCACTCTCTTCTTCTTCAGCTTCACTCTTCGGTGCTTCGCCCTCCTCTTTTCTCTTCTTCTCCTGCTTCACTCTTCTGTGCTTCTCCTTCCTCCACTCTCTTCTTCTTCAGCTTCACTCTTCGGTGCTTCGCCCTCCTCTTTTCTCTTCTTCTTCAGCTTCACTCTTCGGTGCTTCGCCCTCCTCTTTTCTCTTCTACAGACACAGATTTATATACATGAATACACAGGAATGTATGCATCAAAGACTCTAGATATGGCATCAGCCATGACATTCTCAGAACCAGGAATATGCTAAATAGACAGATTATATTCTTGCAACGCCAAACTCCAGCGGAAAATGCGCTGATTTGTTGCTTTCATATTGTTGTTGTTGTTGCGTACCTGGGCTAAAGACTCCCAGGATCACCATAGTGGGTAAGATGATTGCGTGTGTGACTGTTTTTGAACACCCCGCCATATAGACAGCCACACTTCGTCTTCAGGGGATTTGATCTCTGTCTCCAGAGAATGCCAGTTGTTATGTTAGGAGCTTACCACGGCTGAAGATAATCCCACATAAGAGTACAACATAACAACATTTTGCTGTAGCCTTGGTTTTTGGCTGGAGTCAACAAATAACAACAACTTTTGCCCAAGGCAAAGTTGCTTTCATATGATGAATGAAAGTTAACGGATTGTGATCATTAAGTACCTTCACCGGCGCTAGGTGACCCTTAAGATAGATTTCAAAGTGTTTTAGAGCCTGCATCAGACCCAAGGCTTCTTTCTCAACAGTAGAATAGTTTAACTCATGCTTGTTAAACTTTTTAGAAAAGAAACTCACGGGGTGGTCGAAACCATCACTTCCCATCTGAAACAAAACAGCTCCGGAACTCAAGGCACTGGCATCCACAGCGAGCCCAAAAGTTCGAGACAGATCTGGAGCAGCCAAGACAGGGGCATTACACAGCATAGGCTTCAAAATTTCACAGGCCCTCTGGCATTTTTTACTCCATCGAAAAGATTTGTCCCTCCGCAACAGGGAGACCAAAGGTTCGGCTAATGTAGCAAAGTCTGGATAGAACCGGCGACAGCATCCCATCATACCCAGAAACCGCTGCACCGCACCGCTCAACGCGCCCTGGGCTCGGGATAATCCTTGATGCCTTCTAATTTAGAGTCTAGAGGTGCCACAGTCCCTAATCCTATTACGTGTCCCAAGTATTGCATCTTAGTATGTCCAAAGTCACTTTTTTCAAGTTCATAGTCAGGTTTTCACTGGCCATTCTCTCAAAAACACTCCTTATTCCGGCTAAATGTTCTTCCCAGGTATGACTATCTAGCAGTCCATCGTAATTGTGTAGAGGAACAAACTCGAGAATGTCTGCAGGAGCTCCGGTTCCCACTGAAGAAGCTCCCACAAGAATTCGACACGGACTGGCTGCGATTGATATAGGGCCCGTCCGCACGGGGCAGGCACGTGTGCCCGGCGCGAAGGAGACGCGTCCGTTCTGTTGGGAGGAGTCGCCACCACAGCCACACTCTCGGCACGAGGCGTGCCCGTGGAGGAGCCCGCCAGGTACCCGCGCCGTGTGGAGCTGGCTCAGGTTGCTGGATGATGATCCGAGCTGCCCTGAGTCGTGGCGGAGAGACCCGTAGTCGCTGGAGCTGCGTCTGCCGCTGCTCCCGTTGCCATGGAGATCGGCTTCTGCCGAGACACTGCTTCTGCACTCTCTTCTTCGACATGGATGGAGCAGCACCACAAACAGGATAACATACGGATCTACCAGAACTATCTGATTCCACTTCCTGGGGGGACTGCACACTCAACACATGTTTATGTGACATAATACAACATTTATCCGTCAAATCGGATCCCAACAATATATCAACATCCGAAACTGGTAGATCATCCACCACACCAAGCAACACTTCTCCCGAGACAAACTCTGATTTTATCCAAAATCGATGTAAGGGCACTGACAGATACTTCGGTCCTACCACCTGGATTATCACATTCTTTCCAGTGTTAGACAAGTCCGGTCTACTCACAGGCTTTCTGCTAAAAAGACTCACAAACGCACCTGTATCACGAAAAACTGTCACTTCTTCATAAGGATCATGATCACTGACAGCAAGTCTAGCTCGGGACACATATTTACTCTATTTGGAACCAATGACTTTCTCAGTCCGGTCCCGTACAAATCCAACCACTTTCTGCTGTTCTCTCTTTCTGGCAAAACAGTTCTCCAGCACATGACCCGACTTATGACAATATGAGCATTGCAAGGTGCTTGTCTTTACAGCCGAAGACCGCCCTAGACCATTCTTGTTTTACTGCACCGGTAATGCACGACACTCAGCAGCTACATGACCAAATCTCTGACACCTTCTACATTGAATGACTCTTCCATTTTCCACGGGGTTATTGGTACCAGTTCTGACTTGACTCTGCCCATTCTGTCCTTTATGAATCACCATGTATTTATCCGTTAATTCAGCCGACTCTCGAACTGATTTAACATGTTGATCTTCAAGATATACACGCACTGTCGGGGTAACCTTGTTTTACAAATCTTCTAGCAACAGGAGCTCTCTCAAGGCTTCGTAACTAGACACCTGTTCTGACCTCACCCACAAATCAAAAGCTTTTGCTGCTCGAGTCACAAAATCACAGGTCTCGCCTCCCTCTTTCTTCATCTCTCTAAATCTCTGACGATACGCTTCTCCAGTCAGTTGGTAGGCCAATCTGATCACTTCCTTCACTTTCTCATAGTTATCTCAAAGATTATAGGTTACACAAAGATAGTTCATTAGCTAATTGTTATGAGGATCGAGACACGTTGCGCCCCAAGCGGCCAGGACTATGGGGAAGTAATCACACTGCTTAGATACATGTAAAAAGTGCTTGTTTGTCGACGCGTTTCTCATGCATTCCGATCATGTTTGTGAATACATTTACGGTGTAATGTGTAATAAAATGATTTGCTGCAATAATGGGGGTATTTTGGCTTTGTTTTTTTTGTAGCAGGCGTTGTGAAATCGAAATATTTGGTTCATCTAAATGGATGCTTCTGCGCATGCGCGTGATCCTATAGTCCGTTTAAACATTGCTCTGTCAGTGGACGCTACTGACTTCGCACGCCCGGGGAGTTATGCCAAAGATCCGGCCGCGTTAAAGCATGCAAAAATATTAATTAGATTAAAAACTAATCGAAAATAGTCATATTAGACTGTTTTAACGTATACTTTCTGCACAAAACTCACAGAAGATAAGTAAACAAACCTCACCGGTCGTATGTACCTAGATGGCTAGCAGACGAATAATCTTTGTCTCCACTGACAGAGCAATGTTGAAACGGACTATAGGCTCACATTTCGATGAACCAAATATTTCGATTTCACAACGCCTGCTACAAAAAAACAAAGCCAAAACACCCCCATTATTGCAGCAAATCATTTTATTACACATTACACCGTAAATGTATTCACAAACATGATCGGAATGCATCAGTAACGCGTCGACAAACAAGCACTTTTTACATGTATCTAAGCAGTGTGATTACTTCCCCATAGTCCTGGCCGCTTGGGGCGCTGCGTTCCGAGCGTCTTGTAACTCTATATAGCAAAAGCTCGGCATGAGCTATCTTTGTGTAACCTATAATCTTTGGTTATCTGTCCTCGGCCTCCAAGGAACCATAAGCCTTACTAGCTTTTCCTCTCAATTGACTCAGCAGAATCAAACACCAGTATGGTTTAGGCCAATGCAACTTGTTTGCTACATGTTCAAACCGCGAGGAAAAACTTCTCAACATCTTGCTCTTCCAACTGAGGGACGGAATGATGACAGTCATTTATCCTGAATTCCCCTCCCTCGGGAGTATTCCTACTCTCCTGCTGTTGTCTCTCAAATTCCATTTTCTCTCGAATAAATTCTCTCTCTATCTTCTCTCTCCCTCTCTCTTTCTTCTCTCTCCCTCTCTCTATCCTCTCTCTCCCTCTCTTTATCTCTCAATCTCTCCATCTCCAAATCGATTTCCTTTTCCCTTTTCTTCTCTTCAGCTCTCAATCTCTCAATCTCTAAAACTCTCTCATTCTCCCTTTCCTTCTCTCTCTCTTCCATCTCCAACTGCCTTAAGCGTAACCGCTGATCAAAAGTGAGACCAGAGTTTTCATTTTCCTTAGCAACATGTTGAACTTCTATTTCCCCATGATTGCTTTCCTCATCAGTATCGCCCTCCGGAAATAGTTCCCTTATCAGTAACTTTCTTATTGCTTTCACATCAGATTTTAACTTTTCAGCCACACCAATCTCGTTGTCTTCTGCTAATTTTAACAAGTCCTCCAGTTTGGCTCTCCTAATTCCTCGCATAGAAGGGTTACGTAAAAATCGGGATTTTTTAAAATAGTAAGTACACAAGATATGTTAAAAATGTCACTCAAATATCAGCACAGTAAAATCTTTTAATCTCAATACTTCAGTAAAATTGTTCAAATATAAAAACCGAAAAATCTCTCGGAACAAGCCCCCCCCCCCCCCCCCCTTTCTACTCTCTTCCAAATAAATCTCCCGAGACGAGCCCCCACTTTCTAACCCTACCGTTACGGGGATCCACAAAAACGAAATAAAACAGGTCCCGGGTTACTTACAAGTCTTTATATTTTCCCATAAAACATACCCGTAACAGGGGTAGAAAAGAAAAACAAAAATAAAAAAGAAGGTTACATTGGTATATGGCTCAAACACAACATCCTCAATAACCCAATCTTAGAAAATTACACCTACTCTACTCCCAACGGGAAAAATGAAAAAAGCACAAGTAAAATGTCGGTCAGCCTTCGTATATAAAAACATAAAAGCTCGTAGGTCAGCCCTCGACAAGTAAAACTATCGACCCGTGTAAAAATTTCGCACCAACCTTCCAACTCTGTTCGCTCTCTCTCTCTCTTTCTGCTCGTCTCTGCTGTGTGTGTGGAGCCGATCTCTTCTCTTCGTCTGCTTCACTCTTCTGTGCTTCTCCTTCCTCCACTCTCTTCTTCTTCTGCTTCACTCTTCGGTGCTTCGCCCTCCTCTTCTCTCTACTTCTCCTGCTTCACTCTTCGGTGCTTTGCCCTCCTCTTCTCTCTTCTTCTCACCCCGCAGGTGGACCGATCTCTTCTTCTCTCCTCGCAGTAGCCAGACTGATCTCTGTTCTTTTACTCTCTCCGTAGGCAAACTAATCTCTTCTTCTCTGCTCTGCTCTCTTCTCTGTATGCAGACTGACCGCTGTCTTCTTGCTCTCTCTAACATAGCTATCTTCTCACAACCAACTCACGACCCAACTATTCTCACTACTATGCAGATCTCAGAGCGAACACCGCTCATCACCTCGGGTCAGAACTCAACTTCCACTCACTCCAACCTTCCATTTCAATTTCTATACAGTCGTCGGACTACCAACCTGGAAAAACCAAGTCTCTCTCAGGTGAGATACTTCCCAAAACCCACTTCCCCATTACACACACACACACACACACACACACACTTACGAACACACACACACACACACACACTTACAAACAAACACACACACACACCCCCCCTTACAAATACACACACACATACACACGCACAAACACACACACATATACACACGCACAAACACACACACATACACACACACATACACACTTACAAACACACATACACACACAAATACACACACACAAATACACACACACTTACAAACACACACACACACACACACACTTACAAAGACGCACAAACACACACACACACTTACGAACACACACACACACACACACACACACACACACACTTACAAACAAACAAACACACACACACACACACACACTTGCGAACACACACACACACACACACACACACACACACACACTTACAAACAAACAAACACACACACACACACACACACACACACATTCAAGCGTGCCTCACCTTCAAAGTAATTGTCGCTGTGGGAGATGTCGTGCAGATTCTGAGGCAGAACAACGCCGGACAGCAGAATGTCGCTGACGGCCAGATTGCAGATGAAGACGTTGGTCAAGTTCTTAAGTCTGGGGTCCTTGATGACGATGATGATGACACCGATGTTGCTGACAATGGCTGCCAGAAGCACCAAGGCCACAGCGGCGATGAAGATTGCCTCCCCCGAAGAGAGCATGCCGGGCTTTGGAATGTCTGGAATCAGGAGAACTAGAGTTTTTCCCCCACTCACCGCAGTGTTGATATCTTCATCAGCTTTCGTTTTATCTTCTATTTAGTGTCGTTTCGAGCAGATTTCCGGCGTTTTGTGGCTGTCCACTCTGTGTGAACTACTTTTCCAATCCGCCTTCATAAGTTGTCCTTGTTATGAGGCAGTTTGCTGTCAGCGAGACGTCGCCAAGGCGGGTGAGGGTGGGGAGACGGACGCGTCAGTCGCAGCAGCTGGTCGTAGCGAGAAAACCAATAGCGTGTCTGTAACCTCTCTTCGCCAGGCTGCCGGCACCCTTCATGCATATTCATGACAAAGTGACGTCGGACGTCGGCGGTGATCGCTGTCGCGTGCACGTCGGTGTGACGTCATGACTGCTGCACTCGAGGCAGGCAAGAGTACACAGCGCGGCCAACACAGACCCAACTTGTCCACGTTTCAGCCCCGTGGCGAGCCAGACGTCGATCTGACACAGTCGGCATGGCAATCCCCAGAGTCGTAAAGGCAAAGGTAAAAGTAGTGGTTGAATGTAGAGCTACATTATTTATCACCCGTGTCTAAGTCTTAAACCGCTCTCACATCTCACTCCCCTGATGCCTCGACCACCATTAGGTCAGTCGCTTTCCAATACCTGGCGACAAACACAGGGACAGACAGTCAGAGCTCAGGCACCAACATCGTCTTCCCTCCATCAAACTGTGTTCTAACTGGGCGCAGTACCCGAAGTGAACGAAGACCGAAGTGGACTTACGCGATCTTGTGTACGGGGACTTACGCGATCTTGTGTACGGGGACTTACGCGATCTTGTGTACGGGGACTTACGCGATCTTGTGTACGGGGACTTACGCGATATTGCGTTCGGGGACTATTGCATATGCATAGGCCCCAGATGACTGGAATGATATGCTTGCGTCACTGCCCGCACGGATAATTTACATGATTTACGTGTAGTATCATGTAGTAAGCTACATGACCAGAACTTGGCCAAATTAAATCCCACGAACCGCATTTAAATGTGAATAATGTAGCACAAAAAAAACTTTTTATGTGTAGTATATAAAATTTTGATACATAATTTTTTGTGACGGTTACTTACTATCAGTGTCGGTAATTCTATAAATGGGCGTTTCGCTTGCAAACCAAAGGAAAAAATAGCGGACACTCTGTTTACTTGTAACCACAGAAAAGAGCAAGCCTCCAAGCACGAATGAGGATGCAACATCGGCCACAACGGCGACGTGTGCATCGGACTTCCAAGTACACGATCACCGATGTCTGTTTCGAAATTCAGGCACTTGCCGTGACCCCCAAAGTCGCTTGTTGCAAATCGGAACATCGGCGAAGTAGACGTAAGCATCGCGCAATGTGAACACGGCTTTAGGAGCATTTCAACCCCATGCTGCTCACGGCCGCATGAAGGCTGTATTGCATTGCAGTGTCACTGCTGCCCATGAAGGCTGTATCGCATTGCATTGTCACTGCTGCCCATGAAGGCATTTGGTTTGACGTCTGGGGCAGAGTGAGATAGATGAGAGAGAAAGTACAGTGGTACTTTCAAGATGCTTAGCGCTCGATGGCGCTCCACTCTTGAACGGCTTGCTAGGCGAAGCACCGTCCAGCGCTCGGTAGCCTGCCGCGGAGGAGCTACTTCTGTAGTTCCAAAATGGCTGCTTTCGAAAAACTGGAAATCACCAATGAAAATGTGCGCAGTGGCAAACATGTCGACCTATGATTAACATCCAAGATGTGCGAGAAGTTACAACAAGATAGCCTGATGTTCTGTTCTTCTTTGAAAGAATAACCGCTCTACAATAATTTCGCAAAAGAATTCTAACAAGTTTGAAGGGAGGTGACTCTATAGCTTACATGAGCACTTAGTTTATAATGTATCCTTCCTTGATATAACTATCGATACATTTTTGCTAACGCTCTTAGTCAACACTGTCCTGTTGACATAATTGTCTATTCGAGTGGTGCCGAGCCACGATGCACAGCTGTAGCATGATGTATCTTATCAGCTTCGTCAAGGAACGACCAGTCTGCAGCTGCTGGTTTACTCATTTAGTTGAGAAGCGCCCTAATAAACACTCCGCGACGATGAGAATGCATCGCGGAAGCCATACTCGTTGGCGCTCGGTCAAGTATGCACTGTATGCTTGTATGTTTACTTGTATTGCGCAAACATTTCACTCCGCTCGGGTGTGCTCAATGCACCACATTTATTGGTCATAGCCGGAAAAGTGGGATTTTTAGTTTCGCCACGAACTTTGTAAGGGAAGGTGACTTTCGCAACCCTTCATGCAGTTTATTCCACGATGAGGGACCTGCAAAGGAGAACGACCTGTCGCCATACTTTCTAGGTCCACGATTTGGAACAGTCAAAAGGCCCAATGTAGCAGACCGAAGGATTAGAGTTGGTCTATACTCCTTCCGTAGTTCACGCAGGTACTCCGGGGCATCACCAGCAACACATTTGTACAATGATTTTATGTTCAATGCGGTGGTGCACTGTTAGCCAAAGGAGGCGTCTCAGTGTAGGTGAAACGTGGGTCATCTTGGGAGGTCTTGCTACGACTCTTGCACCAATGTAAAGTCGTTCACGAATGACAGTTTTGGCTGGCAGAGCTTTTGATCGAGCGCTCAGTGTCATGAACAAGCTACAGATGAAGTGAGATGAAGTCGCGCAGTAATGGAGCGTGGAAATTGGCCGAAGATGTCAACACATTTTCCACCCCATTAGTCCGTAGGCCGTTCCAGAGACCTTGCGCTCAATCGAGCGTTGAGCGAACCATAATTGCCACTTTTGAAAGACTTTACTTGACCGAGCGCTAACCAAGATGGCTTCCGCGATGCATTTTCATCGTCGCGGAGTGCGCTGCTCAATCCACTGAGCGAACCAGCAGCTGCAGACTGGTCGTTCCTTGAGGAAGCTGATAAGATACATCATGCTGCAGCTGTGCGTCAAGGCTCGGCACATCCTCGAATAGACAATTATGTCGAAACGACAGCATTGACTTTCAGTGTAAGGAAGAATTTCTCGAAACTTACAGCAAGAAAGGTTACACAACAAACTGTGGGCTAATGTAGGATATAGAGTTACCTCATTGCAAACTTTTGAGAAGTTTTCGGTGGAAAGTTTAGCTCACATCTAGCCAGGTAATTATTTCAAAGCAGTTATTCTTTCGAAAAAGATAATAACAACATCAGTCTAACTTTTTGTAACTCCTCGCATAAGGTGAATGCTAATCACAGGTTGAAATGTGTGCCACTGCGTAGATTTTTGGTGGTGACTTCCTTCCATTCCCCGAAAGGAGCCATTTTGAACCTACACGCGTAGCCTCTCCGCGGCGGGCAATCCAGCGCTCCATAGAACTAGCTTATACAGGGGTTTAAGAGTCGAGCGCTATCTCGCTATCTAGCGCTATCCAGCGCTATCTATCGCTATCTATCGCTAGGTAATATAGTTTATTCATACGCACATACCTTCCCTTGACAGGCAAGCTCATGGCGTTTACAATCCAAAGAATCAACACTCATACAACCGCTCAACACCACATTCCTACAAAAACTCGCACACTACACACATAAACAAAAAACAAAAACTAAGATCAAATAGAACAAACTATACAATATACACAGCACTTGCAGGCCAGGTCAAGTAAGGCGAAGCAGCTCAGCGGGAAAGGCGGATCGGAAGAGGTAGGTCTATAGAGCACTTTTGAACTGGGGAAGAGTGTCAGAATGACGGACTGAGAGAGGGAGACTATTCCAGGTTACAGGTCCAATATAGGAGAAGGCACGATGTCCTTGAGTTTTCTTATTACGGCGGGGGACCTGTAGCATTCGAGTCATCCATGCCAAATGGACAGAAATGCAGGTTTTACGCTTTTGCACTTTTATCTTCATTTGGATTAGTCATCGTGTTTGAAAGTATGTTTAAAAGCTGTTATAATATATTGGTGTAATAATCACTTCTTCACCCTATTCCATCAGGGGTATTTAATTCTCATTGTTCCAAAAATGTGTCTTAGAGTTTCCTCAGGGACGTCATTGGTGCGCAGCTTGCCTTGTAGCCATAGAAACGTCGCACTGGCAAGTCCCAAGGCCAATGTTATGTCGAGTGTCCGCCCAATAGAAACACGTACTATTTTTCATGTCCGTCGGACACTCCCTATAACGCTCCCTTTAACACTCCCTCTAACACTCCCTTTAACACCCCCTTGAACAGCTAATCTGTTGGCCTGCTTTGTCATCATCATCGGTAGTCCCTTGGTGTCAAGGATGACTGGCTCCACGCGTATCTCTGGGGTGGGTACTTAAATGACTCCTCAGGCCTAGTCTGGACCGGCAGAGACGGGGGGCAGTGGGGGCACTGGAAATATGTGGATGTCGCTGGGGCCAGCGCAGCTTGGTGGCGACGCTCGCTCGCTGCCGCGCGTTGTTCCCGGCAGGCTGCCTTCAACTGTTTGGGCGCATCTCGGGTGGCAGTTCGCCATCCGACTCTGTTAAGCGCCACTGCTTGCAGCTCATGTGGTGGGATGCCGCACCACTTCAGGTTTTCTTTCATATTGTCTTTATAGCGCTTCTTGGGGTGACCAGTGCCGCGTTTCCCCCCTGCCAGCTCGCCGAAAAGCAGCTACTTTGGGATGCGCTCGTTGTTCATTCTGATGACATGGTCGGTCCAGCGAAGCTGGGATTTCAGCAGCATGGCCCCGATGGAGGTTGTCTCAGCCTGGTCCAGAACTTCTTGGTTGGTAACTCTGTCCTGCCACCGTTATGCCCTGGATGGATCGAAGGGCTCTTAAGTGGAATTTCTCCAGATGTCTGGTGTGGCGCCTATATACAGTCCAGGTCTCGCACCCGCAGAGAAGGGAGGTGAGTACGACGGCCTTGTACACCTTCAGCTTTGTGGGCAAGGAGACGTTATGGTGGTTCAGTACCCTGCAGCGAAGTCTTCCAAGTGCTTTGCTTGCCTGGCTGATCCTTGCGGATATCTCTGTTGATAAGACCATCGTCAGAAATGATGCTTCCCAGGTATTTGAAGCTGTCGGTAGTCTTCAGATCCTTCTCGCCAAAGCAGATCGCTGAACGGGGCGAGTTGCTTCTCGGGGCTGGCTGGAGGAGGACTTCTGTTTTCCCAAGGCTGATGCTAAGTCCGAACTGTTTGGCGGCCTCGTCAAACCTGCTGATCATGGTTTGGAGGTCGCTGGGCTGGTGCGCCAACAAGGCACAGTCATCTGCAAACCTGGATGAGGGCAGTGGTTACTTTTGTCCTTGCACCGAGGCGGCGGAGATCAAAAATGGAACCATCGAATCGGTATCTTAAGTAGATTCCTTCATCGAGGTCTTGCATTGCATGACGAAGGACACAGGTGAAGAAGAGGTTGAAGAGCAGTGGTGCCAGGACACAGCCCTGTTTCACTCCATTCTTAACCGTAAATGGATCGGTTTGGACCCCATTTGTCAGATCTGCCCAGTCATGCTATCGTGGAAGAGCCTGACGATGTCGATAAACTTGCGGGGGCACCCATATCTGGCTAGCACGGACCAGAGGGCCAGCTATGTCCAAAAGGTAATAATAATAATAATATGTTTATTTATAAGGCGCACTTCCTCCACACAGTCAAAAAGGTGACCTTACCACGCTCGTTTCGAATGTATGTGGCCTCTGCTTCTTCCTCATTTAGTTAATAATAATAATAATAATAATAATAATAATAATAATAATAATAATAATAATAATAATAATAGCATTTATAACGCGCATTTCTTGCAAGAACTCAATGCGCGGGCATAGCCACTTTTACAGGCAGTTACTCGTCAGTCATACTACATAGCACAACACTCTTACGACTATCATACCAGGACTTGAAAAAAACTAGGAGGTTACAGAAAAGCAAGACGAAACATATGGGTTTTTAACTGAGATTTAAAAATGGACATAGTTGGTGCATCACGTAGGCCAGCCAGCAGGGAATTTCAGACACTAGAGGCAATGAAACTGAAACTACGCTCTCCGAAAGACTTGGTAGTACGCTTTGGAATTTTGCGAAGCTTTTCACTTGATGAGCGGAGAGAACGGGAAGGGTGATAGGTACAAAGGGAGGTCGAAAGATATGCCTAAAGGGTTGAATCAAATGGCGGTACGCCAAAACAGCAATTTTGTACTGGCAGCGGAAATTAACGGGAAGCCAGTGTAGATGTTTCAGGAGGGGTGTCACATGATCGCGCTTGCCCTTCTTAAGAACCAGACGCCTGAAAAATATTTTTTTGGGTACAGTTCTTCATCACCTGTTGTCCGTACAAGGAGAGCAGCTGACTCGATCCAGTTTGAGAAAAAGGTTAGACTTTCGCAGGCGGGCCACATCAGTGGACTCGTCCGAGGAAATTTCCGAGCACAAACGCCCATGTAAAATCGCAACCAATCACATGCTGTCGCCAGTCAGCTTGTGTGTTATGCCATCTTCGCTGTCTTTCCCGCACCCCTCTCCTCGGAGGAGTCCACTATGTGGCCCGCCTGCGGAAGTCTACCAAAGAAAATACAACGCCAACCCCGTTTTTAATTTTTGGGATGTGATTTCCCAACATCTCGTTTTGTTTGTGGGGGAAATTGATTGGAGACTTGTAAATCGAAAGAAATAACAATATCACTTTGAGCACGATTCTACTGGAAAAGTTGGAGAGACATCTACTAGCACATTTATTTCAATGTAACATACGTGGCTCAGTTGATAAGGCCGATGCCTTCGCTTGATATTTTTTAAATTTCAGTCCCATCACAGTTCTCATTTAGCGTTATACCGACACAAGGACATTTTGGGTCCTTACAACAAAACTTTCCACGTGTGATGGATGGATGGATGGATAGGGTTTTACGGCCTCTCAGCCTTTGTGGGCTATGTAAGGCCATTAATCACGAAAACCACTTGAACAGTTTAGAGTAAACGAAAATCGAGTAACGGTGTCCCTAGTTATTCGCCTCTTACGCATCGCGTAGGGAGACGCGGTGGGTCAATTCTTACCCCGAACCCACAAGGGGCCTTCCACGTGTGAGAAGGCCTTTATATCCTGCAGAACGAAAGTAATCTTGTAAAGCTGCCATTACAATTGCATCACACACGCACACACATCCCAGCCTCTCCCCGTCGCAATGCCCACCCCCCCACTCACCCCTTCTTCCCCCCCACCCCCCCAACTCCTCCACCCTTTTTCCTGGCTGTTGAGGGTGTTACCGAGCTTTTGTGTAGACCATTCCAATTAGTTCCATTTCTACCTTTTTTGGATTCGAAATACGACCGCATTCACAAGACTGATGTGTCTAGGTACTTGATAGATTCCGTTGTATCGTGTGAAAGCTTTAGATAAACCCACTTTGATGTGAATTCTAAGCTTGTCTCAAGAGACTAAAAAGACTGTCATTGCTAAATATATGCTTATTTCAAAGAGAAAAGTCTGAGAGCAATTGGTATAGATGCTATTAGTATAAGTTCTCTATCTTCCTATCTGGGCAACAATAAAGTACATATCGATTATACATTGCATTAGAAGGAAACGAAGAGAAATAAAAGGGGGACTTCAACCGGTTTGACCACTGATATTATTCGGCTACTCAATTGACTCCATTCTCATGGCAACTCATTTTGTAGTGTTCCTTCACTGCTCGCCACCCACCCATACCACCTGACCTTCCTCCTCACCCACTCCCCCTCCCATCGCTCACCTCCCCGTCCCCTTTTCCCATCTGCCTCCCACCCCCACCCTCTCACCGCCCACCCATCCCTACCTTATGCAAGTCTCAGGAGTAAACACGAGTACATCACTGGCAGTGGTCGTGAAAAGCCCCACGAGAGAACGCCATAGTGAAGGAGAGAGCGTCATGCGTCTCTCTCCCATAGGCCCGTCGCACACTAGGCGTCCATTTGTGACGCAAGCTGCTTGCGTCCTACGGCGCTTGGCCGCTAGCTGTGAGCCGCTTGCGTCCTCATCTCGCACACTCGCAGCTTGACGCGAGCGGCACTTGCCATATTTGGAAAGTCTCGCGCAGAAACCGAGACTGACCGAGAAAACCTGTATTGACGCGTTAGAATCATCGCGTCGCTCGACTGACACTGCAGTCTTTCTGTGCTGAGTTATGGGGGAACTGCAACTGCGTAAAATGATATCGTGTGATAATTATTTCTTCCAATGATGTCACTTGACAGGTGAGAGAGTAGACTCGATCTGTCAGAGTTGACCGCTCGCTTGTTGTTGTCACCGTGACCTACTCAGCGTGTCACGGTTGTTGATGTCAATCGCGACCACTACTCGACTGCTTCGCGTTCAGTTTTCGACCACTTCGAATACCTGTCGCAGGCTCTACTTAGGGTGACTGTGGTGCCGAGCCTGATATTTCTCTAGGCTGTCGATGTGTTATTTATAGTGTTAAGCAAGGTTTCTGCGTGTGTATTCGTCTGTGACGATCTCTGCTGTCCCGTTGTAAATAGGTGCCACTCGATCAAGCGATTGATCCGTGTGTGTGTTTGTTTGTGTGTGTGTGTGTGTGTGTGTGTGTGTGTGTGTGTGTGTGTGGTGTGTGTGTGTGTGTGTGTGTGTGTGTGTGTGTGTGTGTGTGTGTGTGTGTGTGTGTGTGTGTTGTGTGTGTGTGTGTGTGTGTGTGTGTGTGTTGTGTGTCCATGTGTGTGTGTGTCTGTGTGTACGTCAGTTTATGTTTGCCTGTGTGTATGTTTGTGTGCGAGACTGTGTGTGTGTGTGTGTGTGTGTGTGTGTGTGTGTGTGTGTGTGTGCGTTCCTGTGCTGTGTTGTCAAAAGCTACTCTTCTCATGATTTTTATTAAAAGCAGTTGAATGCTCTATGAAGAAATTATCAGAGCAGCGGTATTCAACATACGTTCCGTCACATGACCATAGCCACAATGATGATTGATAGTGCAAATATTTAACAACCAAGTAACTACGGTCAAAACAAAAATTGAATAGTACTGATTATTACCAAGTCATTTGTTCATTGCAGACGACAGCACTCATCAAATATTTGGAAGGGGTTACAAGTGAGCAACAAGCAAGCAGCAAATATGTAATTCAAGTAAATGTAACTTTTTGTAATGTAAGAGCTGTTTCTTCTCTTCTCTGAGGTAATAACAACAAAAAAGGTGACACGTGCACAATATCACTGCAATGTAGATTAGAAATTAACACTCCGACACGTTGGGAGCCGTGAAAATTCTAGGCTGCAATGCAGTGTGTGGATTACTTCTAATCATCTCAGTTCCGAGTTCAGTTTCTGCAGGACCTTCGACTTCGTAGAAAACTTTATCACCCCTTGTAATGGCATCACTGTTTTTAACAGCTAAACTACGGAGATAAAAGATACATCAGCACTGCATCATTTGAATAACATGTTTAATCGAACGCTGACGAAAACTATGCCGAAATTTCAAACTTACCACTCCAGCCTTTCTTCATCTCCACCCCAATCCACAGGAGACTCTCCCGGGTCTTGTCACGATCATAATAACTTTTCATCCCGAGATTGTAGAGGTTTTCTTGCCTGCCCTTGCAAACAATCTGATTGGCCACGTCCAAGCGTCTAGGCGCTCGGAAATAGAGACGACCCTACTTCCAAGCGCCTGACGCTTGGACGCAAGCGGCTGGGCGCGCGCAGCCGAATCAGCCGGCGGCTACCCTCGCACACTGTACTGCGCGTTCAAAATACGCCAGCTGCTTGGCTGCTTGGCTGCTTGGACGCCTAGTGTGCGACGGGCCATAGGACATTCTCATTAACGTACCCTGCAGGAGTTATCCTCGGCGCTCTCTGTCGAAAAACAACGCGTTAGGTAGAACCACCTAGTTCCGGTTGCAGTCTCGAAGCGTCTGCACTGAATACTAGATCGCTCAAAGTACATGTATGTGGGGGTGGAAAACAGTACTGTGTCATGTAAAGCTCGAATGAGTAGCAGCAGATAACTGTTTAGTTCTGGCTTGAATTGACAATTTCGTTTCCCTGGTCAGCCGAGGACCGAAAATTCATTATCATCGAGTCGATGAGTGATCAACTTGCCCGCACTGGGCGTAATGCATAACTTGTAAGATCGGGTCGATGATGACAAGAAAATGGCATTAAAACACACAAAAAGTTTCATTACAACTAAAATCACCGATTATATTAATAACTGACCATTTTTACACTTACAGCTAGTACTCAAACCTTACAACGCAAACAAAACACACCTGCCGGGAGTGTCCCGGTCTAGCATGAGTGATCGTTTCGCTATCTGATCCGACATGGTATTCCAGCAAACAAGCAACTACTGCAACTTCATGAAGTTATTGAAATCTCAAAGTGTGATGTCAGACATCGATTGACCGAGTTCGACTGCAGCTGCCGGTTGCATTCTCGAACATTTCGTCTGCACTGAATACTAGATCGCTCAAAGTATGTGGGGGTGGAAAACAGTACTGTGTCATTTGCCATAACCATCGTGGCAAAATTATTGATGGAAAAGTTGTCAAGCTACATGGCATTCCAGCAAACAAGCAACTACTGCAACTTCATGAAGTTATTGAAATCTCAAAGTGTGATGTCAGACATCGATTGACCGAGTTCGACTGCAGTTGCCGAATCAAACGTAAGCGCTGCTCCCAAGCTCGTTTAAGTTGCTTGTGATCGTTTCGCTATCTGATCCGACAATAATTACTAAACATTGATATCAAAAGCACTATTCAAAATTTTTGGCGGGTGGTCTACCCCGCACAACTAAAATCTACGGTTAATATCATCTCCACAAGCCGAACTACGTGAAGTTATACATTACGCCGAGTGCGGTACAAGTTGATCACTCATCGACTCGATGATAGTGAATTTTCGGTCCTCGCCAGACCAGGGAAACGAAATTGTCAATTCAAGTCAGAACTAAACAGTTATCTGCTGCTACTCATTCGAGCTTTACATGAAACATTATATCACACTAGCTCGATCGTCTGCTGGCGTAGTGACTACGGTTCGATCGCGTTCGTCTGCT
>JAWQFJ010028620.1:0-31742 GCA_034096865.1 Theodoxus fluviatilis
TGTGTGTGTGTGTGTGTGTGTGTGTGTGTGTGTGTGTGTGTGTGTGTGTGTAATTCCTTCTTATATCATAAATATTGTCAACTCCTTTACTGACAAGTAGGGTCGACCTCTGAGATAAATCACGAGGCTGGTGCGTTGAAAGACAGAAGCAGCAAACAGCATTTTGGAGAGCAGCAGAGGTCGTGAGAGAGTGAGGTACTTTTGTAATCTGACGACAAAGATACTCTCTTGGGTACGAATCAATAATCAGAAAACTTGTTTCACAGTCACTTGAACTAGATAAACACACCCACACATCTCGACTGTCACGCGATGCAAAGATTCTGTTTGGCTTTGAAAAACCCGACGCGAAGCAAACACCTGTTTTCGACCAACTCCGCCTCTTAATCTCAGCCTTAATAGAGAGGAGCACCTTTGAGTTTGCTGCAACCTCCATTCAATCATCTCTCACTATAGTCTCACTCTCAGCAGTGAAAGGCTACGAGTGATCCTGCCCATCGTCTGGACGCATTTTTCGGAAAGAGGTCCTACAGGGGAATTGCAGGGCCTTTGCAACAGAGGACAGCTGATTCAAGTTCATGGATTCCAAGTTCTCACTACTTCCCAAGGTGATAAATGGCAGCATTTCAGGCATAGTGGGCGTGACGTGCGTGTTTCCCATTGACCTGGTCAAAACCCAGCTACAGAACCAGCAACCTGAATGTTAGAAGTCTTGAAAGTTTGCCAACGTTCAAGCAATTACGTACCATTAGTAGCATGCTTTCGCCGAGCATTTGCGCAGACACTGTGAAAGTCTTTTGCATTAACAACCTTGCAATGTTAACGTGTCAGTCTCATAAACAAATTGTTGCCTTTCGTCTCTCTGAAATGCCAAACGTTCAAAGAGAACTCTGTGTTCCTTACCATATTTCTTGACATTTAATTACTTTCAACAAGGAAGTCTAGTCATTTACAATAGCCAAGGGAAAGTTGAAACACTTCTGTAACACCAATAAACTATTAAGTGCAGTGACATGACAAACATATCTTCGTTGCACTGAGTTCCAGGCAGACGGCACTGCTTGAAAGGTGTCAGAGTGCGAGAGAAGTGACAACGATGGGATTCAAACAGGGCTACCTCGTTGATGCAGCGGCGGCTCTTTAGGACCCTAGAGGACGGACAGCGGTCGTGGATTCAGTCGATACACAGAGGGAAAACACTGGGGCTTAGTGAGACGAAAGACGATATCAGTATTCAGATCGCCGATTAGACGGAGGAAACTATAGAGCTCCCTGTAGACTCAAACAACAGCAGCAGTCCACTGCAATTTATTGTTCATCCATACCCAGTCAGGGGGCTGGCGATAATGGCGAACGCCTTCAACAAGAAATGTTTGAGTAATGGCGGTTTTTTTCTTCAATGATAATAAACACGCTCTTTGATCTTTCCAAGGCGCAATTGCCACCTTTCGAGGAGTAGAAGATGTCTCCTGCACCCCATACCTCACACTGTAGGAGTGTTGTTCAGAAGTGCGCTTATTTTTTCAAGCACTGAGTGAAAGCTCCCACACAATACTGACGGCCCGCCAGGTCTGGCTTGATACAGAGGCGCTGTGGTTCACCACCGAAGGCAAAACACAACATGCGGTAGAGTACCCTGGAGTGAATGCCCTCAACTGTTCAAGGACACAGTGTAGGAACATGCGATACTGTGTGGTCGCTCCCGAGAAACATTATGGACCTTTCATCTTGTACTTCCATGCCTGCCGTTGCATACGCTGTCTTGGGCTGGCAGCGCATGGGACCTGACTTTTCATTTGTACGGAACATTAGATACAAAAAATGAAATACTGACGCCATTCTTTTCTTCGCGATGTAATTAATTTATTCGTAGTTTTATGAAGTAGATAATTTGAAGAAAAACAGATAGTTTGCAAAAGGCAAAAAAATCTGCAATAATATTGACCTCGTTGGTTTGAAATCAAAGATGATTAGACACCGCACGCGGATTAGCGTGACTGATCAGGCGACAAATGCATTGTGTCTGTAATTCCTGGCGAACTCACAAGCCACCAGCCTGGTTCATTCCACTCGGAGTCATCGACGTCTGCAGGACAATCCCAAGAACAAAGCGAACGCGGAAAAAAAGTGAGTAGGATTTATGAATAGTTGTTCTCAGGAAAATGATTGATGATACCAACTGAGCCCGTTCCGAGCGATGAAACAGCATGCACATATTTCAAACTGAAGTGTCGCGGTGCGGTATGAATACATGTTGAAACCGTCGACATCTATGTTCCTTTTGTTTAGAGAATTACCAAGAAGAAAGATAAACAGCAACTTTTTTCTGGTGTTTTGAAAATCCGAAAGCTATTTTCATTATGTCTAGGGAGCGAAAACCGTTTGACCAAAAGGATGGGAGATGTCCAATAAAATCTCATACAAGACGTGTAAAAAAGGACATTCGGGATGAACAGAAAAACGCATACATCAAGCACTGACAAAAATGAAAAACGAGAGTTTTAAAAATCAGGGCTGGGTTTTCTCTTCCACGTCAGCCACACAGCTTTGATGTCAGCGACCTTGTCCCTGCAAGTTTCATACATTTCAAATCGACTTCTGTCGGCTTTATGCACCGTTTCCTTTTACAGCTCAGCATTAATCCTCCAGGCAGTGAAGTGACAGCTGACGGGAAATATTGCCAAAGACAATGAAACAAAGAGGGAGAAAAACCCTTCCCATTTTAACGGCCCACCGAAATCAATAAAGTTGTGGATTCTAGTTGGGAGGACTCAAAAGATGAGATGCTCAGGAAAGCTCTCGTCACGTATGGAGTGGGGGAAAGGCAAACATACTCTTCAGAGTCGATAAGGTTTTTTGTTCACGCAAATCGATGGCGAGGAAGGAGGGTCTCACGAGACACGAGCGCTCGCGAGACCCATCACGTTATCAGGGAGCCCTCGCTACCTACACCGCATGCTGTCCCGGCGTGCTTTCCCACGAAACGAGCGACCCGTGCGGCTCACAAGGCAACCAAAGATGTGGTGGAGTCCCGTGTGGTGAATAGAGCGTGAAAGAACGAAAGCAACTCAGCACATGAAGTCATGAAAGATTTCTTACCGAGAGGCATCCAGCTTCTATGGTAAACTCTTGTATTTTAAACTTCGCTGGGAACGTTTTCGAAGAACACGTATATTTGTTCCGCTGCATGTCAATCTGTGTTCCAACGTAAGTCGTCTGTGGGTTTTGCTTCACCACGCTGTTGTTTTCAGCATTTCTGTTTCAGGATTACATGATACCCTATGAAAGATAAACATTCAACAGCTTTTTTGCACAGATCACCGATACATACTCTCGTATTTGTGATGCGCCAAGGAATCAGAAAACACTCGTTTGGGTACATTTTTGCCAAATCATTTTCATTATTATTATGTCAATATGAATGTATTGTATCTTTGGTACACATTGTTGACTTTGACAACACTCATGCTATCTGAATGGAGTTAAATTGGAGTCTTGACAACGTCACAGAGTTAAACGAAGTTTGCTTCCACGTAGTGCATCAACATTCATATATTAAATATGGGTAAGGCATCTTCTGACAGACAGATCAAATCGAGAGGTTAAACGCGCCAGTTATTGTCCCCGGGGTATACATTTCGATCAGAGTGGATCGTTACCTCAGCTATTCAAACTACTTCACTTCATTTGGCGCCCAGAGCAAGGACACCACAAACGTTGGATTGCCGGGTGGGTCAGCCAAGGCAGAACAGACCTCAATCCACGGAAGTGACGTCAGAGCACTGGCTGCGACCAAAGAACTTGAGACAACAAGAAGCGTCACTCCGCGATTTTACGCAGGACGAGATTTAGCCGGCGGTTTGCGTGAGTTGCGTCCCTTGTTTTTGGTTGGATCATGATGATCGCCATGGGAGGCGAAATCAATGCTTGGAGCGATTATGCTCTAGCCACCGATTTTATGAGCCAGTGAGTCTCTCAAACTGACAATAAACTGATGGTGACTGCTCTGCAGGCAGTGGCTAATTTGGGAAACGAAGTATTTACCATCTGTGACTGACTGGACGTTGTCTAGGATTTCAGCTATCACACACACATACACACACACATACACACACACATACACACACACATACATACACACACATACACACATACATACACACACATACACACACATACACACACATACACACACACCCACACACCCGGATACACCCTTCCAGTTCTCTTTAACTGGCGTATCATGATTCTGGGTACCGCACCTCAGATCACACAGCTACGAAGGAAGCGGGAAATCTGTCCTCTACGTCATGGTGCTCACGAACTCGCAAACTCCTATTTTTGTATGTTCTGCCTACCGTGCCTACCAAGGGCAAGCGCACGTAGACGCCACATCATGTTTTGGTCTAGAAATGAAATCACCGCACGTACATTTCAAAATGAACACAACTGGTGTTATGTAGCTATGTATTTTTTTTCTTGACGAAGACGGCTTAACACTTGTTTATCTTTCCACACATTCGGGTCGGGGCTTGAGTCCAGTGGTTAAAGAGCTCCCTTGCAGTCGCCTGGCCACAGGCAGGTGGAGTATGTGAAGCTACACGTATACTTTAGTTGCCTGTTTTGGTAAGGTGCTACATCCGCACTGCCTCTTCTACCGAGGAATTAAACCGGCTATTGGTCGCTGTACTGCGGCGACCGGGAGTGAATTTCCTAAGATATAAATGCATCGAAATAGGAACTACACAAAGGTTATTGTTGTTGTTGTTGTAAGCACATTCTGTTTTAAGGATCCTTATAAACGTCTTGTCACATTTGGATAGATTTGGTTTTACAGACAGAAAGCTAACGAGCGGATATAGATACACATACAATTTACTCACAAACACACTGCAACACTAAAAAAATGATCAACAAGAAACAAATATAAACATACAGAGAAGTAAGCGGTCAGAAAAACCAAGGATAAACAGGCACGAGCAGGCAGACACGCAAACACTCAGACAAACGGATGAAGAGACACACGGACAGGGGTAAACTCGGTTACAAATACGCAGGCAGAAGGAATGACTCAGTAAGAACGAAGAGCTGCTTATCAAGACTCCCGTAATTGCGCGTGCGCACGCATGCACGCACGCACGCACACACACACACACACACACACACACACACACAAATATTATGTTTTTGTGTTGATCTATGACATGGTGCTCCTCTGACCAGAGAGGAAAAGACGAGAACACGCTTTTCAACTGCTTCTGTTATGTCGGACCACCTCATCAGCTATTCCATGAGTGTTGATATGAGTACTGTACATCTTTTTTGAATTGACTCGACCATCTCATTATTTATCACCATCAGCCTCTGCGCCATTCGAGTCTATCGATCCGTTTGGCCGAATCCTCGGGGACAGACGGCGACTAGCTGCAAACAGATCTCTTGCTTTGCATCCGCCAGAAAACTAATTCATAAATCCCCGCAAGGACACGACGCATACCCCACGAAGAACGAGACGTCCATCAAGAAAAAGGATATGACGATCCGTCGGTACAACCTCTTCCATGTCAACGCTGTTCTGGTCCTCTTCTAAGTGAGGATTCCAATTTCCTATTCTCGCGTTGAAATCTTCAGAAAATCTTTCTTGGTATTTCAATATGAGAACTTCAAGGATGATGAGATTCGAAGATATTTCTTTGCCATTGTAATATAGAGAATCGATCGGTGGGATGTACGCACATATCACGATGGTGTCTCGTAGGAAAGGGTTGCAGATTCTAAGCGCTAATAATGTATCATTTTCAGTATCAAGTTGCACTGAACACTCTGCAAGAGTTTTCTTCACAAATACCACGACTCCTCCTGACCGTCTTCCCTGTGCTGACAGTTTTACTCCAGGAGAGTGTAGTACCATAAAGTCTGCAAAGTGTATACTGAAATCAAAATTCAAAGCAGAAAAGGTTTCCGTGAGACAACAAATATCAAAACTACGCAAGTATTCCAGGAATCCTGGCTCAGAGATTTTCTGAGACAAGCCTTCCACATTCCAACACACTACTTGCACAGACATATCACAGACACTGATTTCATTAACTGTTTGCAATGGGCGCTGGCCTCGCCATCAGGACTGTGAGTCCACACGACTCGCATCTTGTGAGGACGATGCCGTGCTGCGGAGCCTACCATGCCACGCTAATGAAGTGCTCTTCGGAGGTACGCCATCTTTCACACCACATTCCTCTTCCTGCACTTCACCAGCGTTCTCCCCCGTATCAACCTGTGGTTTGTCAACCACAGAGGTTTTCGTCAGCCAGTCATGCAGTGACTTCTGGATTTTCCTTCTAGAGGAAGAACCCAACACTGACTGACTCTGATCCAGACTCAGATCCTGGCATTGAACTGTGGTTACGTCACTCCCGTCTCTTTGGTCCCGAGTGAGACCCGGTTCGACGACGACAATCTCGTCTTGCTCTCGCGTCCCAAATGGCTCATCAGCAGGCTCCTCGGTGCCACCAGAGGAGCTGCCCTCACTTGACGTCGACAACCCCCCTGAGTCATGGGAGAGATCTAGGTTTTCAACTAGACCCACTAGTTGAGAGGAGGTCTGGTATGCCTCTTCTGGTTTGTCCATTCCAAGAGGTGCCATGTCGTCTGCAGATGTAAGTATTGTCTTTATCTTCTGCCATTCATCAACATCTCTGTTTAATGACAAGTGGGAAGTACCTCTCTCACTTTCCAAGTGATTGACCACTGGGCGCCTTTCACCGTCTTGGACACCGTACATGCCCTCTGTAGGGTCTGTGGGGTTACAATGGCTCCAGTAACCAGTGTTTGTACGCGACTGTTCTCCACCTTGTCTTTGGCTTGCATAGACGTCCGGGTGGGCTCATGTTCCTGTCTGATCTTGCGGGTACTGCCAGCTGTCTGTTGTCTGTAGGCTTGGATCTCGTGGCAGGGAGCTTTCGTGTTCTTTTGGAGGGCAACCGTGCCACTCTTGGGCATACTGGACTCTGCCATGTGCCCGGTTCCTTTGGAGAGAGAGAGAGAGAGAGAGAGAGAGAGAGGCGCAGAGAGAGAGAGGCGCAGAGAGAGAGAGAAAGAAGCGCAGAGAGAGAGAGAGAGATAGAGAGGCGCAGAGAAAGGCGCAGAGAGAGGCGCAGACAGAGAGAGAGAGAGAGAGAGAGAGAGAGAGAGGCACATAGAGAGGCGCACAGACAGAGAGAGAGAGAGAGAGAGAGAGAGAGAGAGAGAGAGAGAGGCACATAGAGAGGCGCACATACAGAGAGAGAGAGAGAGAGAGAGAGAGAGAGAGAGAGAGAGAGAGAGAGAGAGAGAGAGAGAATCTGAATCTGAATCTGAATCTTTATTTCGGCCGACGACCCATCATGGTTATAACAGTACAAACATGTAAAATTGCAATGCTATATATACACGAAGTTGTTAAGCATTTCAAACTGTGCATTGATCAAAGTACATGTTTAGAATATTCTCAGAGAAGATCACATGAGATCTATACATTGGAACAGTTACAATCAATACTGTATTAACAAAATTACATGACATCAAGCGAACATTATTTTAGCTACGAGGTTGACGATAATATAGGACAGTGTACTGAGACCGAATAGAACTATGTTGTGAGAATAGGAGAATAGAGTTCTTTCGGTAATTTTTTTATTGCGACGGTTCATACTGTAATATATAAACATTGCAACATCGCGCGTTTTATGTACATCGCTTCCATTTAATAAGTGCGTTATGTCATTATGTCTGTTTGTTAGCAAATGTTTTGCCACGTATTTTCCTCTTATATCAGAATACACAGGACAACTCATAATAAAGTGTGTCTCGTTCTCGATATCGTTACAGAATGGACATCTTTCATCCTGATCCAGCTGTGCTCGGGGTCGTACATTGTGTTTTAACTCGTTATTACGAAGACTGAAGCGTATAAAACAGTATCTGAATTTTTTTATGTTGGTGTAGTTAATATAACTTTCGCACTGAGAGAGAGAGAGAGAGAAAGAGAGAGAGAGAGGCGCAGAGAGAGAGGCACAGAGAGAGAGAGGCGCAGAGAGAGAGAGAGAGAGAGAAAGAGAGAGAGAGATGCAGAGAGAGAAAGAGGCGCATAGAGAGAGAGATGCAGAGAGAGAGAAAGAGAAAGAGGCGCATAGAGAGAGAGAGGCAGAGAGAGAGAGAGAGAGGCAGAGGGAGAGAGAGAGGCAGAGATAGAGAGAGAGAGAGAGAGAGAGAGAGAGAGAGGCAGAGAGGCAGAGAGGCAGAGAGAGAGAGAGAGAGGGGGGACGCAGTGAGGGAGAAGGTATTGAACTGGCAGACCAAAGGAAGCAGAACAGAGACACAGAAACGTCAAGGTGAAAGCAAACCTGAAAAACAGAGACGCTACGCTCTAGCCAAGATTAAGAAAAGAAATGAACACTGGGAAGGGTGCGAAACCACTTTAACACTTCTGTTCTTTCGTTGCTTACAATGAGCACGGAGCCTGGCGGGGACCCGACACGTGGTGGACCAGCTGCCAAACCAGCATCAACCGAAGGCCTCTCCGCCTCTCGGATCAGCGGAGTTCCGCCAGTTCTGCACCTTTCTTCTGGCCACCAGTTCGCTCCATTGGCCACGTCCGCCTGCTTCGTTGATTTCTTCTGCTTCACAGCATCTTTGTCACAGCCAACTGTGTGAAGGGCTTGCTTTTTATCCTCGCACTCGAACATGTGCCAAATTAATGTTGTTTTCCTCTCCAGTACTTATAATTCTATTGGCGTCGTGTTGGATCCATAAATTTGCAGCAAAGACCTTGAGTTTCCAAAGGCGGAAATTTTGAGTCCGTTACTGCGCTCACCTTAAACGTATGTCGGTGTATTGCGTTGGCAAGTATCCCAATCGTGTTGTGAAATCGTCGTCCTAACAAGACACACATATATGCTCAGGAAAACAGAATGTTATGCATACGTTGATGTTAATAAAGCGGATTTTGAAAATCGGTGAATAAGCAATATTGCCATAAACTTATAAGCGCTTGTTTGTGGGACATTTCAGAATTACCAGAAGTTGTAATGGTATGCTTTAGCAACAGACCGGCATCGTGGCTTCTAAAGTCCGGATATCGTAAACCCCACACATGAGTGTCATTACTTTTGTTCAGCTCTCAGTCGTATCCTCTTCAGACTTAGCATCACACCGGTACGTACGCATACACTGAATCTGGTGATGAGGCCGTGAACCTGAGTTCTACTTTGTGGATTCCTTACTGATCAACATGTGTCTCTGGGTGAATCCTTCAGATAACGTCGTCAGCCAAATCCGTGTGTAAACCGACACAGCCACACAAGGGCACAAAGCATGGCCACAGGACACTTCGTCTGGCAGGTCTTTAATCCAGGTGAAGATTACTTCAGGTCAACCATTATCGACAAAGTGTACAAGTACAGGCTTATCCGGTTGACTTTACGACGGGTCCCACATGGACAGCCAAGAATCTCTCTCTCTCTCTCTCTCTCTCTCTCTCTCTCTCTCTCTCTCTCTCTCTCTCTCTCTCTCTCTCCACCTTCCCTCACTCGCTCTCTCGCTTGCTCACTCACCCACCCACCCCTCTACCTACTCACTCACTGACTTACTGACTTACTCACTGACTCACTCACTGACTCACTGACTCACTCACACACTGACTCACTGACTCACGCACGCACGCACGCACTCACCCACTCACTCACTCACTCACTCACTCACTCACTCACTCACTCACTCACTCACTCACTCACTCACTCACTCACTCACTCACTCACTCACTCACTCACTCACTCACTCACTCACTCACTCACTCACTCACTCACTCACTCACTCACTCACTCACTCACTCACTCACTCACTCACTCACTCACTCACTCACTCACTCACTCACTCACTCACTCACTCACTCACTCACTCACTCACTCACTCACTCACTCACTCACTCACTCACTCACTCACTCACTCACTCACTCACTCACCAATCCGTCCTCCCAGTCATCTGCCTACTCAATTACTCGGTCACTACCTCGGTCGCTCACTCTCATTCAGCGTTATGGTCCACAACAGCTATTTTCCTCCGTATACATGTGCTAGCATGCACATGAGATACCTCCCGATGTCGCTTCTCACATTCCTTTGATTCTTTCCTTTGCCAATCTTCCAATCCTCCACGCATGACGTCTTTAACTAAGGTCATTTCACCGCAAGGCACCTTCTGTGGGTTCGGGTTTAAAATAGGCACACTGCATCTCCCTACACAATTCGTAAAAGGCGAAAAACAATGAAATGATGACTTTATCCAGCTCCAGTGATTTATCTTGGTCAATGCCCTTACACATCCTACGCAGGCTTGTAGACCGAAAAACTTCCTTCCTTCCTTACCTCCGCCAAGGAGGTCATTTTTTCGGTCGGTTGATGCGTGCGTGCATTAGTTATTCTGTGTGCAAAATAACTCAAAAAGTTCGCACTGATTCAGATGACATTTGCTGCAATGTCAGGGTTTCACCTAAGAAACAATCCATTAAGATTTGGAGGTTATCTGTGGTCTAATTTTGGAATTACAACCATAAAGAAATTGCATCGCTGTGCCGAAGGACGCCGAGTGCCGCAAGCCGACGTATGCGCTCCACAATCAGAGACCGCTAGCAGGCACTAAAATGAATTAAACTTCGTAGCGTCAGGCCTGGCTAGCAGAACATGCTGCCTGAATTAGACAGGCCATGAAAGGGCAGCCGTAAATTAGCCCTCACAAGTTGAGCGGAACAACGTCTTAAATCATACAGGCCGCATTGCAGGTGTACTACCATGAACCACTGGCAGCGCTAAATTGATGGAGGTTAGCGCTCTCAGATTGCTCTTTAGTCTTTCTTATCCATTCAATCGCTGCATAGATCGTCAGCACTCACCTGCGGCCTCACCGACTCTGCGTCGTTTGGAGATCATGAAGACACTGACTTCCTCTCCCACCGTGATCTCCTCCTCCTCAGGCCCGGATTGAAAGTATCCAAAGAGCTGTAGTTAAAAAAAGGAATCAAATACATAGTTAATATATTCCGTGGTGATCACTCAGTGTGGAGTTGAAGTGAAACATAAATACACGTTGAGAGAAATATAGAAACGTGTGTGTGTGTGTGTGTGTGTGTGTGTGTTTGTATGTGTGTGTGTGTTTGAGGAGAGAGAGAGAGAGAGAGAGAGAGAGAGAGAGAGAATGAACGAGAAAGAGAACGAACGAGAGAGAGAGAGAGAGAGAGAGAGAGAGAGAGAGAGAGAGAGAGAGGGAGCGAGCGAGAGAGAGAGAGAGAGAGAGTTTATTCAGGGTACATGATACGCAAATGAACGTTCTGGGTTCGAAGGCATTCGACTGTTGACCTTTAAACTAATGAGTACCGATGCTGCTATTCTTCTTTTTCTCTTTCCTCCCATTTTCCTCCCATTTTCCTTCTTCCTCTTATTCTTCCTCTTTTCTTCCCATTTTCTTCTTCTTCTTCTTCTTCTTCTTCTTCTTCTTCTTCTTCTTCTTCTTCTTCTTCTTCTTCTTCTTCTTCTTCTTCTTCTTCTTCTTCTTCTTCTTCTTCTTCTTCTTCTTCCTCTTCCTCTTCCTCTTCCTCTTCCTCCTCCTCCTCCTCCTCCTCCTCCTCCTCCTCCTCCTCCTCCTCCTCCTCCTCCTCCTCCTCCTCCTCCTCCTCCTCCTCCTCCTCCTCCTCCCCCCCTCCTCCTCCTCCTCCTCCTACTCATCATCATCATCATCATCATCATCATCATCATCATCATCATCATCATCATCATCATCATCATCATCATCATCATCATCATCATCATCATCATCATCTTCATCATCAATCATCATCAGTCATCATCAGTCATCATCAGTCATCATCATCATCATCATCATCATCATCATCATCATCATCATCCATCATCAGACATTATCAAACATCATCAAATATCATCGTCATCATCGTCATCATCATCATCTCCTCTTCCTCCTCCTCCTCCTCCTTCTCCTCCTGCTCCTCCTCCTCCTCCTCCTCCTCCTCCTGCTCCTCCTGCTCCTCCTCCTCCTCCTCCTCCTCCTCCTCCTCCTCCTCCTCCTCCTCCTCCTCCTCCTCCTCCTCCTCCTCCTCCTCCTCCTCCTCCTCCTCCTCCTCCGTCTTCTTCTTTTTCTGCTTCTCCGTCTTCTTCTTTTTCTGCTTCTACTGCATCTGCTGATTCTACTGCTTCTGCTGCTGCTACTGCTTTTACTGCTTCTGTTGTTTTTACTGCTTCTGCTGTTGCTGCTTCTACCGCTTCTGCTGCTACTGTTGCAGCTCTTCCTCCTCCTGCTCCTCTGTCTTCTTGCTCCTGGTCGTACTCAACTGTTTCCTTTCCTGCTTCCATCTTCCTTTTCCTTTTTTGACCATTGTCACCACCATCACATGAATCACTACCAACACCATTTTAATCCTCATCACTCTCTTTGGAGACCCAAAACCTTCGTTTCCGTGACTACACAAGTAACAAAACTTGTGATCCGTAGAATGGCCTCGAAATATTGACAGTGGCAATCTTACTGCATTATCCATTTCATACGAAGGGTGTTCTCACAAAGGTAACACATATTCATATATGTAGCAATTTCAAGAAAGGTTTGCAACTATACACATACATGGAATTTGTGAAGGAAATATAGGTGTTAGAATGTGGTAGACCTAAAAAGTTAAGCGACATTACTTCCAAACGCGACGCTTTATAGGCGTAGCAAGGTATGTAGAAGTTTTAATGATGTCAAACATTACAGAACTTAGGCTGAAGATGAAGACTTCGTGCACCAGACCTAAAAAAGGCTAAAGGCAACAACACGTTTTCCAATAGTTGAGCGCTATTTCAATTCTATATCAAACCACATCTCACACTCGCTTATTTTTCCCACAGGGAACGCTTTCCATTTAGAAGTGACAGGTTAGTACGACCAAGCGCGTCCGATAGACTTCACCGTGCACTATTTCCTTAACGGGCAAAGGAAGCACTGTGTGGGCTGGAGAGCAGGAAATGGTGTTACTCGGTAGCTAACGACGTGAACACTTGCACCCAATGCGATTTACTTTCCCCTATTGACAGCCTGTCGCTCTCCTGGTGCAGATGGACAGCACGCGTTATGGATGGCCGGTTTTATTATTGTTTTTCTACATCGAGTTCCAATCTTTTCAAGAAATTAAGTCTGCAGAGGCATTTTATCGTGTCCTTGCCCCGTCTGGCAGGATACGTTTGAAAGGATAAATCAACTCATGTTTGGTCTCCTTCGAAATAAAGCCACCAAACAGTGACGAGAAATGAACCGATTTCTTTTGTCTAGTGTGGAGTGTAACGTCAACACTTTTTGTGTGTGTTGCAAGATACAAATCTTTAGCTTGCTATGCGTGAAGACTCATATGATAAAACTTATCAAGAAGAGTGCATTGTGTTATTCACAAAACAGCACAGCAATATAAGAAATAGCGATAATAATATAATAAATAGGATAAAGGACAAGAAACATCCATATATAGAAAAGAATCGGAAGGGCCAAGATGCGTCGGCTTTTTTCAGCAGCATTTAAATACGAACTGCGCGTATCTGTAATGCAATTATTGATGTCCATGTAGTCAGCGATTAACATACTCTACCATTGAATCTAAAGTTCAAATCATCATTTCGTCACGTGTTTTAGAAACGTAACACAACAAAAACAGGAAGGAAAACTTCGTCGGGAGCAGACCCACGAGCGTGTCTTAGCAAACACGAAACTTGACGCATTTTTTTGAAAGTATCGATTTGTGACATGGATGGGGACTGAAAGAGTCGAAAACATTTTTTGTCTGGTGCATTAACAGCCTGGTCACACCGCTCGCAAGTTTACAGCGCTGCCAGACAGGGTGGAGCCTGGTTTAATCCACAGCTGTCTGCAAAATCACGGGGTTGGTCTTCTCTTTGTGCCTGGTTTTAGCGCTTCCCTCCGTTCTGAGACCGAGAAAGTACGGCTGCAATTGTGCTGAGGTCGCCGTTCTGTCGAGCTCCAAGTGCTCTCCATATCTCTGTTCCTTCCACAGACAATTCAACGTCTATCGTGAAAAAGGAGGCCGGTGTTGGACTCGTTGATGTAGAGAAAAGAAGCCTCCTTACTTCTTTTCTCTACAGACAATTCAAGATGGAGTAGCGTACTCCAGCCATGGATTCTGCAGAGAGGCTGCGACACGGCGCTGACGCCTTATGGCATCAGTGCAAATCTCCTTCCCGTATTTTTCCCCCGCTCGTGTTCTTTGTGAAGATTCGCAATGATATGGGAAAATAATAACCTCGAAATTGAATCCGAAAGAGCAGATTAAGAATACTCATGCATTTTGGTTGCAGAGCAATTCAATTTCAATACAATTATGGGATGCGATACTTTATGTTGGCAAGCCATGGTGTTGTGTTCCGAGCGTTGTACTTCTTCAATCAATAAAGACTGGAGGCTTGTTAGTATTTCAACTTTGAGAATTTACTACTTCTTCTTACAGTATAATTCCGCGTGTTCTAGGACATGGCGCCCGACGATTCCCGGCGCATGCGCGCATAATGCGTAGACAAAACCAAGTGATAAACTCGTAGGCGAAACCAAGTGATAAACATGATAACACGACATCTTCCCCTCTTTGAGATTTTGCAAAAATCAGCCCAGTGGCTAGTTATTCATTAGAGTCTGTGATAACCGAGAAGGGAGATAAATTCACTTTAAAAGTTAAAAGTTCAGATCAATGTGTCCTGCATTCCAACAATGTTAAAAAAATTGTTAGTTATCCTGGAAGCGGATTGGTCTGGTAACAATGCGGCCGCTGCGGGTCATCGTCACGGCTGGACTGCTGTTGCCCTCGGGAGGTCGGACTGGAGGTAGACCACCACTGGCAGTGTCGGAACTGTTGACATCTGGCGGGCGTTGACCGACCTGGACGACGGACTTGCCCCGGCTCGGACTGGTACCTGACTCTGAATTGTGACTGTCAGAGTCGTTGCAGCTGGGACGTGCTGCATTGTAGCTGGGACTGCCACAATCTCTCTTCTGGTCTCTGGATACAGGGACAGGGATAACGTGACTGGACAGGGACAGGCGCTTGTGGACCGTGCTGGGGTTAGGACGGGACCGCTCAGGCTGAGGACTGTGGAACAGCCTGAGATGACGACGATTTCGCCGGAAGTTCTTGCCGTTAGGCGTTTGTACCACATAGGATCTTGGTGCACACTGCTGTTGGACGATGGCTGGACTTCCCCACTTCTTCTCGTTGTCCAGCTTCTGGAGAACTGGGTCACCTGGCGAAAGTTCTCCCAGTGGACGGACTCCGTGGCGTCTGTCGAATACTTTCTTGTATGCTGCTTTGTGTTCTCTATCCTTGTCCACCACAGACTTCCTTTCATAACTTGGCGCAAGGTTTTCAGGCAGGGTTGGGAGTGTTGTACGAAGCTTTCGGCCGAATGCTAGCTCGGCTGGACTCTTGCCTGTCGCTGCGATAGGAGTGGCTCTGTGGGCAAGTAGTGCTATCATTGGCTCCTTCTGGCCCAGAATCTTCTTGGCTTCTTGTACAGCTCTCTCAGCTTCGCCGTTTGCTTGCGGGTAGTGCGGGGATGTGGTGATGTGTTCAAAGCCCCAACGCTGTGAAAACTGCTTGAACTCTGATGATGTGAACTGACGGCCATTGTCAGTAATGAGTGTTTCTGGAATCCCGTGACGAGCAAACATGTTGGACATCCGTCCGATGACTTCTGAAGAGGTGATGTTTCTGAGGTAGGCTATCTCGAGGTATCTTGAGAAGTAGTCTATCAGTACAAGGTACTGCTTTCCCTTGAGTTCACAAAGATCAGCTGCACACTTCTGGAATGGCCTATCTGGTAGTTCTGTTGTGATGAGTGGTTCTTTTCGCTGAGCAGCCTGTTTCTCTTGACAGTGCTTGCAGTTGCGGACGATTTGCTTGATGCGCGTGCCGACTCCTGGCCACCAGCACGCTGCGTTCGCTCTCTCACGGCACTTTACGATGCCGAGATGACCGTCATGGATCCTTGCTAGGATTTCATCTCTCATGGACGCTGGTATCACGATGCGGCTGCCTCTGGTGAGCAGGCCGTTGTTCTCGCTGAGTTCGCCGCGGACTTCGAAGAGATCACGCAGTCCTTCCTCAACATCTGACGCGTACACTGGCCATCCTTCTCGCACGTAGTGTAATGCTGCTTGGATCAAACTGTCTTTCTTGGTTTCTTCTGCCAGTTCTTTCAGCTTCTTGTCCGGCATGTGGTAGGACCAGGACAGGTTCACGCTGTCGACGTAGTCTGCCACGTCTTCGATGAGTAGCTCCACTCTGCTCACATCTTCTTCTTTGTACTTCTGTGGGCTGCGAGAAAGAGTGTCTGCCACGACGAGCTGCTTTCCCGGCACGTACTCTGCGATGGGGTTGAATCTCATGAGTCGCATGAGCATTCTCTGGCATCTGACTGGGGTGTCCTCAAGGTTCTTGTAGTTGATGATGGGGACGAGAGGCTTGTGATCAGTCTCTAGCTTGAAACTGGACAGGCCAACCAGGTAGCGGCTGAACTTCTCACAGGCGTAGACAGCTGCGAGAGTTTCCTTCTCGATTTGTGCGTACCTGCGCTCAGTGGGTGTCAAGGTACGTGAACAGTACGCTACCGGCTTGAGGATTCCGTCAGGGTATTGCTGTAGCAGGACTCCACCTACTCCATAGCTGCTTGCATCTGCACTCACTGTTGTGGGCTTTCTTGGGTCGTAGAAGGCAAGTGTGGGTGTTGACGTCAGCATCTTCTTCACCTCACTCATGGCTTTGATCTGCGCTGGCCCCCATGACCAGGCTCTGTCGTTCTCCAAAAGTTCTGTCACTGGCCGCAGTACTGTCGACAGGTTCGGCAAGTATCGGCCCAGAAAGTTGATCATGCCCAGAACTCTCCTCAACTCCGTCACGTTGGTGGGGTCTGGCATGTTGGTGATGGCTTCAACCTTGGTCGGATCTGGAGAGACTCCGTTCTTGCTGATGCGATGCCCAAGAAACTCGATCTCTTGCTTTCTCAGCTCGCACTTGTCTGGGTTGAGCTTGAGGTTGACACTGGCTAGTTTCTTCATGACGCCGCCCAGGTGGCGCTCATGGGACAGCTCGTCTTCGCTGTAGACGAGGATATCGTCGAAGAAGCAGACGACGTTGCTCTGATCCTTCAAGATGTTTTCGACTGTGCGTTGAAAAATCTCAGGCGCTGAGGATATTCCGAAAGGGAGTCTCTTGTAAAAATATCTCCCGGATGTTGGGGTTATGAACGTGGTGAGCTTTGCTGTCGAAGGGTCGAGAGGCAACTGCCAGAAGCCTGAAGTCGCGTCGAGCTTGCTGAAGAACGCTGACCCCGATAGCTTGTGCAGAATGTCGTCGAGGGTTGGAAGGATGTACCTCTCCCGCTTCACAGCCAGATTGAGCTTCTTGAAATCTGTGCAAATCCTCACGTCGCCGGACTTTTTCAGTACTGGTACGATGGGAGCGCACCAGTCTGTAGGTTCAGTCACTGCTTCTATGATGCCTTTGGCTTCCATCCTGGCCAACTCTTTGTTGACTTTCTCCAACAGTGGTATTGGTATTCTGCGCGCTTTGTGTAGGCTGTAAGGTTGTACATCGTCTCTCAGCAATATTTTCACTGGGGTGCAGTCGACTGGTTTCTCATCCAGTGCACCGAAGGGTAGCCTGTCGATGGTGTCGATTCTTTTTACGAGACCCATCCTTGTTGACGCTTCTCGGCTGAGAAGATTGTCGGTCTTCGAATTCACGACGAAGATCCAAAGTGGGAATGGCTTATCGTGGACTCTGGTGACTGCTTCGAACTGTCCCAGGCACTCCATCACGCCGCCAGCGCTGCGCAGAATCGTGTTAGATTTCCGTAGCTGTGGTCGTGGACTCATGTTGTTGTACTGGGCTGCCGAAATGACGCTCACATCTGCCCCTGTGTCGATCTTGAACGTGATTTTGCTGTTTTCAACTGTCAAGACTGTAGTCCACGGTGGTTCGTTGTTGGTCCCACTGTTCACTGGCCCAATGAAGATTTCTTCTTGTGTCACGCTGTGTACTTCGTCCTCTTCTTCTCCTCCTCTTTCTTCATACTGGTAGTCGTAGTAGTCGTAGTGGTGCTCTTCCACTGAGTGCATCGATTTGCTTCTGCATACTGCTGCGAAGTGGTTTGGCTTTGAACAATTTCTGCACCTTTTTCCCTGTGCAGGACAGATCTCTGTGTTGCTATGGTGACGACCACATCTTGAGCATGATGATGAGTATCCTCCTCTCCCTCTCTGCGAGAAGTGATTTCCACGGCCGCGTGGACTGCCACTGGTATGCTGGTTCTGCTGACCGCCGCCCCTATGGCCAGAGCCGCCGCTCTGTGGATGATGACTGCCGGATCTGTCACCTCGATTACCGTTGTAACCGCTGCGCCTACCGCCTCTGTGATGGCCCCCACTGGCCCCTCTGCAGCTGTGGACTGCATCGATCGTCTGGCGTTGCTCTGTTAGCTGTGTCTTTACTTGTTCATATTGTCGTGCTGCAGTGATGGCATCTTGAAGTGTCAGTGTCGGTGTCAGTTGGAGCTTTTCTGAGAGCTCGCGATCAAGAACTCCAAGGACAAGACGATCTCGGATTGCTTCGTCTTTGTTCGGTATCTGTGCTAGATTTGCCAGATCGTACAATTCTCTCACGTAGGCTTCTATGGTTTCCCCCTGCTTCTGGTTGCATGAGTGGAACCTGGCTCTTTCATGAATGACATTTACTCGCGGAATGAAGTAGCCATCAAATTTCTCCAGAATAGTCGCGTAGACTTTTCCTTCTTCTTCCGACAGTTGAAAAGACGTCAGAATCTTCTCTGCGTCTGCACCCATAACGTAGATAAGAGTACTTATCTGGATTTCCGCGTCTTCTTTGTGCAGCTTTGAAGCCGTGAAGAATCGCTGGAAACGTTGCTTCCACTCGGGCCATGCTGTAGGATTGCTGAAGTCGAAGTTTTCCGGAGGCTTGAACGGACCCATCTTCACTGTTTCTTCTTAGACCAGTACAACGTGAAAACGGTTCTAGAAAATTCCGCAGCGAGATTAGGATCTCAGTTCGTTCAGCACGCGTACAGTTCACAGTTCACCGCTGTTGCGTTTACCGCTGCCACCATGTTGTGTTCCGAGCGTTGTACTTCTTCAATCAATAAAGACTGGAGGCTTGTTAGTATTTCAACTTTGAGAATTTACTACTTCTTCTTACAGTATAATTCCGCGTGTTCTAGGACATGGCGCCCGACGATTCCCGGCGCATGCGCGCATAATGCGTAGACAAAACCAAGTGATAAACTCGCAGGCGAAACCAAGTGATAAACATGATAACACGACACATGGTATGAAAGCAGGTAAACGTCGTGAGAGTTGTTTTTTGCAGCTCAAGTTCAAACACTGATTTACGAACTTGAGTAATATGAACTTTTTTTTAATCACACCGCAGCATAGAGTAAGCACGCTGTTACAAGTAACAAGAACGTTACTCACGCAATATGAAAAAAGCTGCAGGGAAGAGATAAGGGAGGGCGGGGGGAAATAGTTTTGGAAGCCCTCCACTGTTACAACGTGGCTCGTCACAGGGGCTTTACTCACCTCACTCCAGTCCACTTTGGCGTCGGGATTGGTGGAGATCTTCCTGTACAGAGCTTTGAGGTCCTGGTTGCGGATATCCGAGCCAAACAGCTCCCGGATTTTCTCGCAAAACTGGTCATACCGAAGGTTCTCTGGAGAAGAAAAAAACCACAGACGTAAGATCGTGTTGACTATGGTGGAGAAATAGTGTGAGACCTGCTAGAAAGATTTACAGTATAGCAGAGCATAGCGTTACGTCGTGTTGTGTTGTTTATGATTGCATTGTTTGTAGTGAGTGGTGAATCGTTGTACTGTATTTCACTGTGCTGTATTTCACTGTAAAAAAATTGCGCAACAACGAGTTAGCGCGTCTTTAGCAAAGCTGTCTGCTATACCAACATTCTCTAGCAAGTGTTCACATCTCTGAATAACATCCGTTCCCACTAGAAAGCGTGGGCTGAGGTCTTACCCCAAGAAATGACTGTTTTACGTCGTGTGTGACGGTGGTAACATTCCATTGTGTTTTGGGACGCCTTCAATTGTTGCTCCAACACCCAAAAAAGGAAAACTATATAAAAGCGCGTTCTCTCCTCATTCAAATCGACGTACATGTAGTCATCAAGTTATATTGCATTTCTTGTTTGCTTCTTTTACTCACTCGCCTTTTCCCTCACTTTTTCAACCGAGCATGTTTCGTTCTTTCTCTTTGTCTGTTGAAAGTGCTGGAATTTACTAGAACATCATGGTGTCTTCCAGATTATACGCCAGCCCTCTACACAACTCCGTTGCATAGTTACATGACGCAGCCAGGTCGCGGATTTCGTTTGACGTGTTACGTGACGTCACTTCGCGCAGCTTCCTGAGTGTCTATTGTAGTCTCGTTCTCGAAAGTTCTAGATAGCCTGCAAACAGTATTTAAGCAGAGCGGAGTGAGAGCGTGGGAGACAAGTGAAAGCGTGACAGAAAACACGTGTAAGAGCGTGACAGAAAACACGTGTAAGAGCGCGACAGAAAACACGTGTAAGAGCGCGACAGAAAACACGTGTAAGAGCGCGACAGAAAACACGTGTAAGAGCGCGACAGAAAACACGTGTAAGAGCGCGACAGAAAACACGTGTAAGAGCGCGACAGAAAACACGTGTAAGAGCGCGACAGAAAACACGTGTAAGAGCGCGACAGAAAACACGTGTAAGAGCGCGACAGAAAACACGTGTAAGAGCGCGACAGAAAACACGTGTAAGAGCGCGACAGAAAACACGTGTAAGAGCGCGACAGAAAACACGTGTAAGAGCGCGACAGAAAACACGTGTAAGAGCGCGGATAAAAGCGATTGAGTTCTCACGGGATCAAGCCCCGAGAGTGGGGAGCGTTTATGCTAATGTTCACTACTGATTTTGTCGCTGTTGATTGACCAGTGCGTACATGAAACTTTTCGAAAACGACCACCGGATTTTTCGGGACTTGGACTTTCCAGCGCAAGCTATGAGAACACCCGTATCGACAGAACTTTACGAAGAATACAAGTCGCAGCACGCCTCTTTCAAACATTGCACACTTCCTCTCTGTACTCGTTTAGCTCTTAACTGTTTCCTTACTCACAGCATATATATAACTCTTTCTCCTTCCATACTGCATAAATATTGCAGATCTCACTCCACCATTGATACTACCATTGGTGAGTCTGCTTATCGAGAGAAAATCGCAACAACCATTAGACATTTCCAAACGGGTGAACAAGTTTGCTCAACTCTCCATGCAAACACTGCGTGCAACGAGGGACAATATTTATTCACCGCTCTTTCATTTCCTTGGAAAACACGCTGCTGCTAGCGGCGTTTCCAATAGGTCAGAGGTTGCTCCGATACGGAATTCGTTGGTGAAACTGAGACACACACACACACACACACACACACACACACACACACACACACACACACACACACACACACACACACACACACACACCAAAAGAGGATAGAATTGTTGCGACCCAGGCTCGTCTGACAACCTAAGAAACGACACAGCTTTTTGGTAAACAAGCTGCAAGTAGGTAGAACTATCACACCGAGCTATTAAAAGTATCCTGTTCGCCTGACACGAATGACAAAAGGTTCGTGAAGTGTGAGTGGTCATGTAGGAAAGTCGAGAGAAATTGATGGAAAAAAGAACGTTACCGTGCCGCCGTGTGATGTCCACTACTTGAAACATCTAAGCAGCATTTGTTAAGACAAACGCTTCTTTGTGCTTCTAAGTATTGACAGACAGACAGACACACAGACACACAGACAGACAGACAGACAGACAGATAGACACACACACACACACACACACACACAGACACACACACACACACACAGACAGACAGACAGACAGACAGACAGACAGACAGACAGACAGACAGACAGACAGACAGACAGACAGACAGACACACAGACAGACAGACACACAGCCAGACAGACACACAGACAGACAGACAGACGGACGGACAGAGGCACACAGACAGACAGACACACAGACAGACACACAGACAGATAAACAGACATATTAATAGACAGAGGCAGAGAAGGAAGGATAGATAAACGGAAGCGCTGTTCTTTTAATACGAGCTTATTTAGGAAGTGATGTGGTCAGAATGGAAAATAACAAATAAGTATTGTACTCTACGCTACACAGTGGAAACAGAAAGGCTGGTAGATACCTTCAAGCATTGAAAACTGCCTTTAAAACGTGCATGAAGTCACAAACCAAAGAAACAACTGCTTCGGGAAAACTCGCTACTGACAGAACTGCCTGGAGAGCAGCAATGTGAGTGAAGTCAAATGCTTCGGGGAAGGACGTTTGCTTGCCCTTGAAAATGATGCACACGACAATGACGCTTTCCGTCGCTCATTGACTTCGACACAACCGCTGTCTACCTTCGTGGCTTCAGACTATGACGGCAGCAGCCGAGAGAACATCCTGCTGGATCTGGTTGAAAAGAGCAACCGGGGAACGGGACTCCTCAGAGGACACCCACGGTGCAGTCCACAGCATATGATATCTTAGAGGCTTGTCTATGAGCTTACGTGATCGAGCTTCCGTCGTTCGACATCCGCAGCCTACGCTCCAGCGAGGCAGTTGACAGTGTGACTGGCCATTTTAGACGACTGATGGGCACCTGAGGCTATCATCTAGGTGTACCCCCTCCCCCCCCCTCCCCCCCTCCCTCCCTCCTCCCTAGAGTGTGAGGAGGACAGGGCTGAAACACTTGAAGACGGGGCTCTTCCTCTGAAGACCGTTAATCGTCTCGCTTCTCCGAAAGGTGCTTGTCCTCCACGCATCTGGGCTGCCGCTTCACTCCCGGCACCAACAACGTCTTCGTGCATGTGTATGAGTGTAAATATGTTGAACGCTTGTCAGGGACCTCCCCGAAATCTCGTGTGCGACAATGAATGTGTTGTTGAGGGGTTTATGGAGGAAAAAAGTCGAAGATGTGCTTTTGAAGTAGTGAAAATGTCGCACATCACCGTGCATGAACAAAACCTCCACCAAGTCTAACAGTGTGCCAGGAAGATTGGGACGACATTGGATGGGCAATCGGCGCGATGGAAGCGTCACAGAAGTGAGGGAGGGGCACACGGGAAATGAGGGGGATGAGACAGAAAAAAAAAATATTTGTTTGTGCGTGAGTGAAGCTGGACCACGAGCACATCTCAGCGCAGATGCCGAGCGGGGCAGTTTTCGGTGCGTGGCTCACGAAACCAAATTACGAGGGTAATGGGAAGTAAATGTCAGGTGTCTTCGTCTGCGTCGGGACATTCAGCCTCTACAAGGGTGTCTAATCAAGAATGATGGGAGTTTATAAAGGGCATGCCCCGACGGGGCAAACCTCCTGTTGTTTGGATACATTCCTCAATTCGGGAGAGGAAAAGGTCACTGTGCGAATTCCCTAGCATTGCAAGGGGCTGACGAGAGAGGGAGGATGAGAGCACAGAGGACACCCGCGAGTGAATACACGCCAGCCAGCACACTCGCACCCAGCCGCAAGGAGACCAGACTCATCAGATGGTTGCTCGATCGAGGAGCGCACCTGAGACCGGTTTTTTAATAGCTGTTCCCGAAAGATCTCCCCCGGGTGACTGAAGAGATAAAAGCTTCGTGAAGTACTGAAGACAAATGTGAACAAAAATAGACACCATGACACTTACATATACAAAACCAAACACAAACACACGTATAAAGCTCTACACAAACATATCTTCCATCACAAAATGCAAATAAACTGGCTTGCATGCATGCACACACACACACATCTATTCACATGTTCAGCCACATATTCATGTACAAACACACACAAGCAAGCACCTACAGACGTACACACACATACACTGTATATACACAAATACGCATACATACACACACTCACATGTACTTGCACACACAAACACAACACACACACAAACACACAACACACACACACACACACACTCACAAACACTTTTACACACACACGCGCGCGCGCGCGCACACACACACACACACACACACACACACACACACACTCACTCACACACACACACGAACACACACATTTACTTTCACAAACACAAAACGCATAAACATACACATACTCACAAACACACACATACATACACATACTCACAAACACACACACACACACACACACACACACACACACACACACACACACACACACACACACACACACACAGGCACACGCAGGCGATCCTGTTAGAAGGGGTACTTCAGGAGGAAATTCACTGGCAAGTCAGGCGATAAACCTTTTCCCAGACCCCAGGGTCAGACGCGTTGCGCAGGCATGTATTGAGCGTCCCCATTCCCTGCACCCCCACCCTCCCTTCCTTCACCCCCACAACCCCCTAACTCAATCGCAGGGACACATTAGCGCCACCCTCATCCCCGCCCCCTTTCCCACCTGCCACCATCTCACCCCTCTTCTATCGATCACCTCCACCACGAGGTCCAAGGAAGGACTGGGGAAGGAAGGAAAGGCGACTGGAAATCTCTGGGCTCCTCGGAAGACGGGCTTATCTGGTGAGTGGATAGCGGTGCGGGCTGTTGGTGGAGATGGAGAGCCACAACTGTCAGCCACTGCGTGGAGCACGGAGGTGTACTCAGCTCCCAGTAGACCCTCATCTGATTCGAGTGCTTCTCTCCTTCAGCTGCTCACCTGCCACTCCAACCCGACATTCCTCAGTCTGATAGACTCCTGAGCTTCCGACCGGCAAGTCAATGTATTTCTGGCAGACCTCCACCATCGTCAGGTCTTCCTGTCACGTGTCAGTTGCCAGAGGTGGTCGCGATTTTCCCGCACAAGCCGTGGAATCTTCCAAAGGAAAGCCAAAATTGTGAACCACTAACGAGAATCTATCATTCTGCTGATTGCTCATCTTCGACCTGCTTCACATGAGACACTCCCCCATACCAATACCGTTTGCCGCTGTATTTTTGTTCTTTAAAAATATTCAGACTCTCCAATTCGAACTGTATATACGACGTCCTTCCCCACGACCGTGCATTACAATTTAATTACTTGCTCGACATTTTGAACAACAGCAACAATCATTATTAACAAGAAGAAAAAAGACTAATATGTCTTGCCTTTAGAGACGAGACATTTACTTTGGTTGCTTGCGAGCGAAATCATGGTGCCAAGATGGCGCCGAGGTGTCAAGCCGGTCTTCGGCTGTATACTTTGATTGTCGTGAGCCGCAATTTTCCACCATAGCCTCTTGGCCTGAACTGCTTCGGTCGTCAAGTCAGAAATACGACAATGCCTGGACGCAGGGTCATCACATTGCCACAGCTGTAGGGCTGCCTGGTCTTGCGAGGCCTATAATCATTGTCCTTGGGGTGGCGGGCTGTCCCCCCCCCCCCCAACCCACAATCCATACACTTCACATTGCCCCCTGCATGTCTACGTATTGCCAAGCACAGTCCTCTCATCGACCTGGCCTTCTGTTGAGTCCTAAATGTTGCCCAGACCACCCAGGAGTCCACGGTGCGGTTTGATGACGTATTGTGTGAAGCATATAGGTCCAAAGGGACACTTGACCCCAACTCTCATCCCCCTCCAAGCCCCAACCTCTGCAATGACATATTTTAAAGGCCTATTGCTGTGACGTGAAGTGGTTCATGAGGAGTACTTGTCAATGCCTTTATGACTCCTACTCCCACTTTTCTATTTTCTAGTACTTCCCTTACCTCTCAGTGCGCCGCCTCGATCATCGTAGGGCAGGTGCTTTACTGTACTCTGGAAGTGCATATCGGCTTACACGAGTGACAGATATGGTAAGCAATAAATTCTGGTCTACTTGAGTGCACAGGTCACGGTGTGAAACACTGCCTGGATTGCTGCCGTTGTGCGGGCACCAGATATGCAGGTTTTCATGTGGCTCGAGAAAATTATGCAAAATTACCACTTTTCCTCGTGCAACTTTTTAAATACGACATTCATTACAGGTAATTTTCCGGAGCAGCTATTTGGCATTTTGGCATAAACTTTTCGGCAATTTTCCAACTCTCCTGGGGTTACAGAAAAGCATAACATCCTTGAATTCAACAGATATTTAGCTGGGCACGTCTATGAACTCGGCATATTTCCCCTTGCTTGTTATGAGCGTTTGTCTAATATGGTTGTAATGGTAAACGAAAACATAGGATGTCGACAAACAAAACTATTAACACGCCTTCCTTTCTACAAACAAAAGAATGCCAAATTGAATTTTTCGCTGTACTGTGGTTACAGCTATATGAATGCGTTCGATCGCTCTTGCTCCGTGGAATTTAAAGGCCATCGCACACGGTGCGACAAAAACAGTTTTTGGCTCATGAAATACACGTTTCCTCCTGTGCAAGCACATATTTAGGTGAACTTTGGGCCCCCAGAAATAATTTCACGGTTTTGGATCGGTTCTATTCTGCCGGTATTTCAAATGAAATACAGCTGACATCATTGAACATTATCTTAGACCAGCGTTCTACAATCCTATTTTTGTGGTTTGATCCCTTTGTATTATCTGTTTCCTTTGGTGTTCAGTCACGTGTATTCTTCCTAGCTTTACACACGAGGATTATTTTCCATCAACCTGATCCTCGCCGGTTTAGAGGATTATTGAACGCCTGACTGTTTGATCTACAGCCATTTCGGTTGTAGAGATGTGGCTCCTCGATTGCGAAAAGATGCTCTGATGAGTCACATGGTCGTCTTTGATGGTGCTTAGTCTCTTTCTTCCTATGAAATTGGCAGTTGTCTCTTGGGCTCTGTGCTTCCTTATGGTGTGCAAAACTGCCGTCTTGGGTGCACTAATTCTCCCAGCAATCCTTCCATGGCCGTATCTTTCTTCAAGTAGGGCTAGAACCCTGGCTCGATACTCCCAGGAGAGCTATTTGGTCTTGTTGGGCGTAGCATAGCAAGTTAAGTGTATGATGTGCTAATTATGTTGGAGTCATCCTCTGCCAATATGATCTCTTTTTTGGTTAAAATTTACGTGGGTTGAAAACAGTCTTAAAATATTTTTTTACGTATCTTGTGTGCAGCAGCAATCCAGTTGTATTTCTGCCATTAATGTACAAGTGGAATCATTTAATTTTCATGTGATAAGTTTTGACATGTGTTTGCAATGTTACAATTAGAAACATGCGAATTATCGTTGCTGAAACTTGAGAAAATGGGAAAACATATGAGTGCTCTAATATTTTTCCACAGTCGATGAAAACTCTCCTTGCCTATAACCGTCGCTCTACCCGCACATGAGTCGACGATGTCTGCCATTTTTTCTTCGGTTTGCATGCAAAACGCTCAATTGCAGAATTTCTGACGCACATACAAAGAAACAATAACCAATAAACAGTTTTGGTTTATCAATACTATATGTAGAACACATCAATTGTTCATTCAAATGGCTACATTATTCAAATCGATAAGTGCGTTGAATTCCGCGGTACGAGTTGACCCAGGCCACTGACAGAGATGCATGAAACATGAGGCCTGTTCAAGAGGCCTACCGGTACGTACCGGTTGATACCGTTCGTCTCTTGAACGACTTGGTTCGGCTACCGGTATCAACCGATACGTACCGCGCCGGAACGCTGTTGTGCCTGTATAACCAAAATGGCTGCCTTCGGGGAAAGGAAGAAAGTCGTCATCACAAATATGCGCTGTGGCACGCATTTCGACCTGTGATTATTACCCAGCCTATGCGAGACGTTACAAGAAGTTAGGCTGATATTTTATACTCTTTTTTTTAAGAATAACTGCTCTGAAATAATTACCGGGCAAGATGTGAGCAAACATTTCCACGACAGATGGCAAAACAATTTCAAGGGAAGCAACTCTTATATCTTACATTAGCCCTTAATTTGCTGTGAAACTTCCCTTGAAGTGAACATCGAACTATTCTTGTTTACACCAAGTCAGCACTGTCGTTTTGACATAAATTTCTACTCGAGCGATGCCGAGCATTCATGCACAGCTACAGTTTAACGTATTTCATCAGCTTCTACAAGGAACGAGCAGTCTGCAGCTGCTGGTTTACTCATTTGGTTGAGAAGCGCAATCCGCGACGATGAGAAGGCATCGCGGAAGCCATCTTGGCTACCGTTCGGTCATAACGAGTCGTTCAAGAGTGCACATTGGTTCCTCGGCTACAGGTCGGCTACCGGTAGGTCGTCTTGAACGCACGGCCGGCTTTTCGCTGTCACGCGTCGAATTTTTTATGAGCTGGCGAGAGTGGGGTTTTCTCCTTCAGGCCGTGCTGCAGATGAAGAGCCTTTAAAAATTTGTGCTTCGGTCAAAAGGTGAACAGTCTGTAAAGCAACTGACTAGCTTGAGAAGAGCTCACAGCGGGCACGAACGTATGGTGTTGTCATGGACTGGAACAGTTTTGTCCGTGCAAGGTGATAGCGTGGGTCGAGTAGAGCTCACGAGGAGCACTTAGATAAAGGTGGAGAAAAAGACGGGAGAAGGGAGGAAAACGTGACAGAGAGACGGAGAGAACGAGTCTAGGCGGTGGTTTCTGTAACCTTCTCTCTCTGCTCTTGAGAGGCTGGTGACGCTGTGTGGCACACAGTGGGGATGTTCTAAGCGAGAATCTCGACCGACGTTAATTCTGTTACTTGACTGATGTGTGTCCATCTGATGGTTCCTCCCGAGTGAGTACAAAATGAAGTCGAGTCGGTAGTGTTGGTCTAAACTCCTTCGTTGTATTACAGAGAATTTTGTTGTTCTGTCGTTAACTGTTGTTGATGATAATAGTCTGGCGTATTGTGAGTAATTGGAGGGGAAATTAATTTCCGTTTTGTTCCCGCATTGCCAGATTTGTGCAATTTTGCAAAACGATTGAAGAGGAAATACACTTCTATCTTATATTTGTATGGTGGAGTTTGTGAGGGTTTAATGATGATTGCTATCAGTTCAGTATTACAGGCATTGTAGGGCACTGGGTGATTTTTGTTCCCACGTTCCTTTTGGTTAATAGTTATTGTTCTTGATTGAAACGGTCATTCTTGTTCCTACATTTTAGTCTGTTAGAGCTATTGTTCTTGAGTTGGAAGAGTCATTGTATTTACATTCCTTTGTAGTCTGTGCTTGTTCTGAATTGAAGAGATACTTGTTGATCTTCCCATGTTTCTAATTTAGCGTTCTGTGTTGGGTAATTGCAAGAGAAAACATTTCTACTGTGTTCTTGCCATACCGGGTTTGTAGCGCACTTGGTTGTGATTGAAACTTGTTCTCGTTACTTCACTGCCTAGATTTTTGGCGCGTTGCTGCAGGAGAGACTAGATGCTATTTCCTGTTTTCCTGGGGGTGTGAGTGTGTGTGAATTATTGTTTGATCCTGCATTGTGGGAAAACGGGTTAAATAATTGAGTGTGTAATTAACTGTGATTGTTACTTAATTTCCGTACATTGTTTGTATTCTCTTGATTGGATAGGTTATTTTCTCTCGGTTTAAAGTCCGAGCATGACCTGACTCGTGACAATCGCGTAGCTAGGGGGGTTCGAGGAGTTTCAGCGTGTGCGAACACTCTCCAAAAAGTTCTAGATCAGAGAAATAAAGCAGCGTGTTCCTGTTGCACCGTGTGCGGTGGCCCTTACGTGACCATGCTCTCGTGTTCATCCATTTTCACCCCTAGCGGTGGACCAGGTCCTCTCTCCATGCAGAGGTGGGGCTGCAAGTTGAAGAAATATCTTTGGACATATTTGATTATTTTCAGTAGTAGTAGTTGACCAAAACACTTCTGCTGCTCTGCATTGATTTAATGTAATATTTAAGCAACAGTTGCGTAATTTATCATCTCCAAATCTGCTCCAAATCTGCTCTGGTACAGAATGTTAAATGAGCACAACAAATCTGATAGTGTCCCATCTTACTTCCAACCTGGAAGCTCCTGGAAACCCACCGTAATGTTAAAGTCTATGGTGAGTAGAATTATCTACATTCGAGTCTCAAAGAGATGGTGGATTGGGTTCCACATGTCAAACACAGTTCATTAGCATTTTCACTGCAAGCGTTATCAAGCCACAGGTGGAACAACGATAGATATATAATTATGATGATTTTCTCACCGCTCCGCTATCACCAATTCGAAAAAGATTAAATATCTACTGCTCATACGCATTGCTGTGAAGCTTAGAAAAAGATACAATAAGGTCCCTCAGCAGAAAATATTACACAGCTGATTGTCCGAGAGCTGTGAGCGGCATACATGAAGCGTTGTGTCTGTCTTAGAAACGTCGAATGACGCCTGTCTGGTAAGATGGGGGTAAAGACATCATCAAAGAGTTTGCATCGGTGCCTCATCCCGTTATTATCATATGCAGCTCAGTACTTCTGCCACAGAGGTCTTTAGTATCCGCAGCCAGATGCGTAGAGCGAAAGACCACGCGGGATCGTGCGTCACCTCGGCATGGTCAGTCGAGTGTAATGACTGGTCATTCGACCTGCAGACATTTCTCTCTCAATGAAAATCAAAGCCTTTTCATTCATTTTTATCGTGCGTCATTTCTAAAAGCGCGAAGCGATAGACTGATGGGAAAATCAAGGGTGTGATTAATCCTCAACATATATAACACTATTACCATATAAAGCCACGTACAACTCCTTTCATTTCAGTCAAATAAGCAACAACTCAAAACATACCCCGCTGGTTCAGACATGACGTATATATATATATATATATATATATATATGCATTTATTTTTAACTTGGATTCTATCGATGTTCTCAATACCAGGCCCACTTCAGGTCTGCACACCACCCAACGATCAATTCCAAGATTCAAATCAGGAGGCAGGTTTGGCATGCCCATGCTGCCTAAATGGCTGCATGGGATGTATCCAAGTGGCAAGTAATAGTCGAGTGAAACCGCGTGACGAGCAGGGCACATTGCCCAGGCCACAAACTCAAGCTTTCTTTTTTCTCTCCAATCACCTTTCGTTCCTCTCCTTAATATTTTCTTGGCATTTCTCATTAGCTCGCTGTCATTCTCTGACCATAACGATGGAATAAAGCATCGTTTGCGAGGTTTTGTTTCCCAGCGTGAACGAGAAATTATCATCTGAACATCTCTTTGTACGTTTCGATCAATCGTAGATCACTTTGTCCCATCAAAGGCATTGATTATCTATGCATTATTCTGTCTCGCTGGCCTCGTTTTTCACGACTGCTCTGGAATCGAGATCCGAGCTGCAGCGGACTGAGCAATGAGTGACCTCGACAGACCGTGGATATTTCCGAAGCTCCGCCCCGTCGATACGTTTCCACCAATGAAAACGGGATTTTATTCAAGGACTATTACAAGCGGACTCTACATGATATTGATAGAACGACCAAAGTGAAAGCAAAATTAGAGAGTAACATGGACTGAGATGAGATATTCTCCTGTAAGTTTTTACATCCATACAGGATTTTTGATATGAAGAATTCATTGTTTTGAGTTTTCTTTTTCGTTTAGTACAATGAATTCAATAGTTAGGGCACATTTCTGCAAATGCAAATTGGTAGCTTGAAGCATGCCAGCTTGAAATGATGCGTGCTTCTGTGGGAGGTGTGATGAATGGAGAGATT